>JAUKPT010003451.1:0-12035 GCA_032273505.1 Nanomia bijuga | reverse complement strand
AAAAACGGTCCAATTGGGGAAACCATCATAAAACCCAATATATACGTACCATAACAACCATTCAACATTTATATGATATTATATAGCCTAATAAAACTAAGTTTGGTATCTATTGAAAAATCTTTAGCACTCAAAGCAAATTGTCGCACTTTTCGTTTGACATCGAAATTATTTTGGAAAATTTGAAACATAACTTAAGAAATTATTATTATTGAAAAACATTCTATAATATATCTGACAAGCGATTAAAATATGACCTTTTGAAATCATCACCAGCTAAGGTTACCTGATTGACTCTGAAGAAGAATTACAACTTAATTGATATTCGCAATCTAAAAGGTTCAAGCCATTGTATTCTATATTCTACACGTGCTATTTTTGAATTCGATTCAACAGGTTTTAATTCAGTTTTCAGGAATTCCACAACAGCATTCATATTATATCCTTTAAGAATGTGACGTAAAAAACTGAATATGAGATACCAGTTGAAGGGGTGACTTGTGTGAAAAGGACAGGAATATGGATTGCATTCAGAAATAGCCCCTTATTAGGGTTCGATCTTTTGCTTTAATGTATTTGACGATTTGTAGGTCAGGTTTTGTGTTGACATCTTAAAAACCTTTTTGTAAAATTGACAAGTAAATACACACAACCTTCTTGTAACAATTTTTTTATTGAACTAACTGACACACCTTTAAGCTCATAACATATTCAACACGATTACATATATTTGATTCCCTACGAGAATTAAAGTATAATAGATTCTCACAAAGTAAATTATGTTTATTCAATTAAATGTGACAATTACTTTATTCGAACTCAATAGTTTCGACACAAGGCCAGATACATGCCTTTTTTCATAAAAATAGTGTTTTTTGGTAACGAGATGATTATTCTTAACTTTTTGGCCAAATTCATTCTAATTTATTCTTAGCATATTCTTAGTATACACATTATGTAAAAGATAAATATCATTCTTATGGAAAATTCAAGATGATGTATTCTCAGCACATTCTTATTTGTTTCCCAATCTCATCTTGATTTTTCTTAAATTTTTATAAAAAAAAGCGTGTATCTTTCCGACAAGAAATCGAGTTGGGCCTTCTCAGACAATCAGCGATCAAAGCAGTAGCCTAGTGACCATCTCTGAAATGTCCAGAATGTGTAAGGAATATTCAATCTTTAGGGGGTAATCATTGGGGGAAATATAAGTATTTCGTACATTTTGTAATGTTGTGCCTAAAGTTAATGTATATACCATGATACCCCGATGCTACGTTTTTCGGTTATTCGTGTTTAAACAAGAGGACTTTCGATTTCATACTACAAGACTCTAATTTAAATGTACGCGACATAAGGAGTCGAGAATCTTATAAATTGTCAATCCGCGGAAAATTTTCGGTACAAATCTGCCGAATTCGTTGACAACCGAACCCTAATATTTTTTTCTTAAGATGACTAGAGTCAAAATTTTAAGGTTTTATAACCAATCATTGATATATTTATATTCTTTTGAAATTCAATCATAAATCAATATGGGAAATTTAGATAAAATTTCTTAGTACTTAGGTACCAGCAACCCATTCCTTTTATTTGGCACAGCTTTTGTCACATTTTATTTACAATTTTGCAACGATACAGTTTACTCAAGTATAGAACTTTGTTTCTAAGTACTTAGGTACCAGCAACCCATTCCGTTTATTTGGCACAGATTTTGCCACATTTTATTTACCATTTCACAACGATAAAGTTTACTCAATATAGAACTTTGTTTCTAAGTACTTAGGTACCAGCAACCCATTCCTTTTTTGGCACAGCTTTTGTCACATTTTATTTACAATTTCACAACGATAAAGTTCACTAAAGAATAGAACTTTGTTTCTTAGTACTTAGGTATCAGCAACCCATTCCTTTTATTTGGAAATGCCTTTGTCACATTTTATTTAGAATTTTACAACGATAAAGTTTACTCAAGTATAGAACTTTGCTTGATAGTACTTGGGTACTAGCAACCCATTCCTTTTATTTGGCACAACTTTTGTCACATTTTATTTACAATTTCACAACGATAAAGTTTACTCAATATAGAACTTTGTTTCTTAGTACTCAGGTACCAACAACCCATTCATTTTATTTGGCACAGCTTTTGTCACATTTCATTTACAACTTTACAACGATAAAATATATTCAAGTATAGAACTTTATTTCTTAGTACTTAGATACCAGCAACCCATTCCATTTATTTGGCACAACTTTTGTCACATTTTATTTACCATTTTGCAACGATAAAGTTTACTCAAGTGTAGAATTTTGTTTCTAAGTACTTAGGTACCAGGAACCCATTCCTTTTATTTGGCAATGCCTTTGTCACATTTTGTTTACAATTTTACAACGATAAAGTTTACTCAAGTATAGAACCTTGTTTCTTAGTACTTAGGTACTAGCAACCCATTCCTTTTATTTGGCACAGCTTTAGTCACATTTTATTTACAATTTTACAACGATAAAGTTTACTCAAGTATAGAACTTTGTTTCTTGATACTTAGGTACTAGTAACCCATTCCTTTTATTTGGCACAGATTTTGACACATTTTATTTACAATTTCTCAACGATAAAGTTTATTCAAGTATAGAATTTTGTTTCTTAGTACTTAGGTACCAGTAACCCATTCCTTTTTATTGTCACTGCCTCTGTCACAAATAATTTACAATTTTACAACGATAAAGTTTACTCAAGTATAGAACTTTGTTTCTTAATACTTAGGTACCAGCAACCCATTCATTTTATTAGCACAGCTTTTGTCACATTTTATTTACAATTTTACAATAAAAAAGTACTCAAGTATAGAACTTTGTTTCTTTTACGCATTCTTGTTTCGGCAGATTACAACTTCTGTTCTCAACAAACTTCTTCTGTCCGAAATGGCTGTAAAAGAGTCCAAACAAGCTCATCGCTAAAGTTATTCCACTCATAACAGCTGCAGACACTTGAAACGTGCTACTGGAGAACGAAAACAGATCCTCCTGGACACCATGCTGCTCTACCTTCGAACGTTTCAACATTTGTTGCACACCCATCTGTACGACAAATTTGTTGTCGGCCATTGCGTCCCGGAAATACTCATACACCTCTTTATCTCGGACAAGAACGCCGTACGACTGCCTCTCTCCAGGGTACTTCTTTTCCGTTGTCATGACATCATTGTTAAACGTGCGAACCGCATTTTGCACCCGCTCACTATCTACCCCACCCCACTCCGTGTCGTAACTTTTATTCTGACCTGCTGGGAGAATGTCGTTCTTGACGCTCCAGTAGGTGATCTTGTCGAGAACTAACCCCGCGATATGTTTCTTTTTGAGCATCTCCAATAGTTGAATGAGGTCTGTGTAGAAATTTGTGCCGTTTGTTTCTACGATATACCCGTCGTGCATTGAGACTAAGGAAGCATCATGTAGTCTGTACCTAGAATTAGAAAATAGATTACGAATTATAGAATAGATTTGTATAGGGTGTTCAGGTCATTTTTTTCTAAACATCAAAATACAATAAATTATATATATATATCTTTTTAGGGAGGGGTCGAACAATTATTTCATGAGTTATTGGCAAAAAGGTATAAAAAAACAATATTTTTGTAGTGCAACTTAAATAACTAATGTACACGTCGTACAATGAGATTTAAGGAAGCGTCGTGTAGTCTGTACCTATAGTTAGAGATTTAGGATTAGTTTTAAAAAAACATTATATTGTCTATATTAGACCCTTAGTGTGCCTCAAATTACCCCCGTTGGAAGAGCTGCATAAAAATATTGGTTTCCAGTATCGGAAATATGGGAAAGTTAAACTTCCTTTTGAAAATAGACCACCACATTCCACCATCACCCTCTTGAATTGATTGCTTCCCGGTACCAACTTTTTTAAGTCCTTCCCGTGGGTGGTTAGTATATAAGTGGTCAGCGCATTGGCTCGGTGATTAAGTTTAAGGTTGCGCATTGAATGTATTCCTCCTGGATGCAAAAAAACATTCCGGAACCAGGTAACCAATCCTAATTGACATAACCATCCCTACTAAGCTTAACTGTTCTTAATCAGTACATCCATTGCGCATGTCTAGAGGAAGGGAGGATAAATCGAGAAACTTGTAATTTGTCAAAATTAGATCCTTAGTGTGTAGATATACCCTTCGTGCACGGAGACTAAGGATGCGTCGTGTAGTCTGTACCTAGAATCAGAATATGTTGTTCAATAAAAAGACATAGTTAAGCCGAAAAAAATTAGTTGTGTTTGCGCCGTATCGTCCTGGTGGATTTTTTTTTCTGCTCACCCGGGCGCAAGAAAATTCCACTATTCCATTTACGTGTATACATGCCGCTTTTGAATTTGAGTGGACGTGAGTGAAAAAGGAGGTACCCTGTTGTATTGAACATAGCACTGTTTTTCCAGACCCAAACCCAAACCCAAAAGTAGATGCCGATTTACAGTGGCGTACCAAGCTTAGGCCATGCCATGCTCCACTCTCTCTTAGACAAGCAACTGTCGATTCATCATTTGTAATAGAAGAGAAATCGACAAAAGAGCAACTATAAAGTAAAAGATAACAGCATACCTGAGGACACCAACCTTCTCATTTTTTATACTTCTCGCTTTTGGCTTGTCTGCATCCATCACAGCGCTCGTAAGCAAGCCTGAAAAATAAGATAAAGAACATATATTTAGTTGAAAAATAAAAAGAATACATTAAGTTGAAATCTAGAAATTATAATTAGAAATACAAAATGTCGACGGATATGTATCAAGATCGATTGGGAAGGTCACATCTCCTGTAATTGCTCCAAGGAAAACCCCAGCGCAATCAAGCAATTTTTTCCCGAATGAATCCCCAAACAAATCCAATATTGGGGAGATCGGAGAGAATGCTCAATCAAAGCATTTGCAAAGGCCAAATCTCCGTCAATCTAAGTTTTCATGAAATTTCAAACATAACGGGACGAAAGTTAGCGTTGATAACTTCCTTTTTGATACTTTAGTGATTCATATAAATAAAAAAACTGAAAAGGCTTTCAAAAAAACTACATATATATTTTTTTTATGATTTTCATCCATTTACATAAATCCCTGATAGAGATATATATTAAGCTCTACTAGCGGGGATGGATCAACATTTTACGACACATAAACATTTAACATTTAACGGAATCCATTATCGAATTTAACGCACCACAAGGGAACACTTATTATTGCAGTGATTGATTTGATTAAATTACGGGTATCCATTGAGAAACCTGAAGGCTGAAAACACTGAGCCAATGCGCCGAAACTACAAATATAAAATCTGTACATACCTGTCAGAATACCAAACAAAGTTATCCCTATAAGAATCCACAAAATAGCGTATATTCTCCCTAATACTGAACGTGGTGTTTTATCTCCGTAACCAACTGTTGTCATAGAAATGAACGACCACCATATTCCTTCAACCCAACCTGAAAAAAATCAATGTTGAAATTCAGCATTTTCAGGAGGCATATTTTTATTCGGAGCAGACCTGGTAACGCAACCTAGCCCGAACCCAAACCCCAAAGACCTAACTTTAAAACCCTATAGAATCCTAAAACTCAAAATCCTGAACCCTAAACCCCTTACTTGCCCTTTTAAATTCAGCTCGGAATGAAATAATGCTTCCACGACTATATTAGTTGACTTTGAATCATTGGTTTAAAATTAGATTATCATTTTATTAAATCGAATGAGATACTTTCTCCAAAATTGAGGGGCGAATTTCTGTGCGAAAATCTCTCTCTCAAAAGGTATACGAGATTTTTATCCAAACAAGAGGATTTTTTTAAATTCGAGAAAATGTATACGATATTTTTCGTATATTTTTTCAACCCAACCTGAAAAAACCCAATGGCAGCGCTGAAAACAATGGTCGGTTATTGGATATTATCCGACCCATTTGAACCACCTGATATTTCTTCCGACCGAGTTTGACAGATTATTTTAAGCCCTGCATGACAAAGAGAAATAAATGAGATTCCTAATAAAAACATCTTGCCAGGATGTCTTAGTAGTTGTTTATTAAAAGAAAAGAACCCTGCTTAAACCACATACATTTGGTTGGTATGATGCTTAGACAATTAATGGTTTTGGAATTAGAATTATATCATTACCGATAATTGCCCTTTTGCAAAATTTAGTTATAACAATTAAGGAATCGTCTGCACATTAGAGATAAAATTGCCATTTGATTGGTTAAAAATTACATCATCAAATATCTGATTGGTTGATTTCAAAATGTCACCATTTGATAATTTGTATAAGTCAAAAATGATGACATAAATTTTTACTGAACAAATCAGAATCTTGATGATGTAACTTTTAACCAATAAAACGGGACATTTGTAGACGACCTCTAAATAGATGATATCAAACTTCGTTGCTATGTAACCCGGTGCCATTATGTTAATACTTTAGAATGGTTTTACCCTTCAGAATTATTAGATTAAAAATAATGCATTTTGAAGAAAAACATAGGTTTCACCAACTTGTTGACCAACTTTATGACATTGCTCCGAAAGATGGGGTTAAATCAGATAACAATGCCTTCAACTAAATTCTGCTTACTTCTTTCCGTCCTCTACTGTTGGCCAAAATATTTATTTTTTTAACATAGCCGCTTCCAGCTTAAATCAAATCGGGTAAAATAAAAAATAAAAAGTTTGGATTTTTTTAGTTTTTGTATGTGGTTGTCTACAAATTATGGCAAAATTTGCCGTTTGGTTGGTTTAAAATTACATCATCAAGTAATCATAGTGATTGGTTCACTAAACATCATTTTATATCATCATTTTTGACTTTTACAAATTATGAAATGATTGAAATCAACCAATCAGATATTTGATGACATACTTTCAAACCAATCAAACGGCAAATTTTACCATAATTTGTAGACAATCCCTAAGAATAAAACCATAAAAAAAACAAAAAGATATTAATTGATAATTAAAAAGGCTGGCGGTAAAGATTTTAATCAACTTTAGAAAAATTTTAGACACTTATTATTTGGACACTACGTTCTTAACGTGACTATCGCGACTAACGGTATAAGAGTGGATGAACTCATTTAAGAGTAATCATTTAGTATAACTGTTTTAAATTATCATAGTGTGTGTAGCAACTCTTTCAACTATTTTTATAATCGTGGGTATACTCACATGAGTAATTAGTTAGTATCGCTTTAAAATCAATTACTGCAGTCTGTGCATCCACTCTTATACCGTTAGTTGCGAAAGTCACGTTAAGAACGAAGGTGAATACCAGCCTTAACCGATAAGGTACCTACCTTTAAACAAACCTCTAGGGAATTCCTCTTCATTAAACCACCGTTCCAAAAGCCACGTGATAAAACCCGAAACAATCGTCATGAGAAGACAAATCACGATCAACGGGTACGCGCCGTTAATCGACCGCAACAGCCGCGTAAAGACTGGATCGAGCTTCAACGTCACGTACACGTAATCCGGTAGCGGGAAAATAGGGATGAAATAATAACCGTACATAGATGGATGCAGAAGGCTTCCCATGACGGGATAAATGAAATCGGCGGAATTCTCCAGAGATTTGGTGTTCAATTCTGTAATGTTTTTGAATTGTCGAATTTTTGTTATGTTGACGCATGCTCCACAGCATGCGTGTAAGCGCAGTTGAACAGTCTCTGCCATGGAGTATGGAGGGAACTCAACGTAACTGATGGTGAAGTTCCTATTGCATATTTTGTTATCAATGCAAATGTTTATATTACTCCTCGGACTAAGTTTTTCGTCGTATTTGTATTCGATGTGATGGCAACGTAAAGGCTCACTGCTTCCCCGCACGTTATGAAAGGTGCAGGAAATGAAGAAAATATATATGCACCAATCGCGGGTATCCATGGTTTTGGTGTAACAGCTTTCAAAACGATATGAATCTACCTTTTAAATGTCTAAATTTAATTAAAGTTAGGTTTTATTATTTTTTCTGACAGAAAATCAATGTTAAATGGGTGGGGTTGGTGGGGTTGGGTCTAGCAAAATAAAACCTTTGATAAAAGGTTTTACAAAAAGCAAAACGAAAAGTAGAATGATGTTGTTGCAGTCACAAAACAAGGATGAAAGTGTGTGAGTTTGTGGGGAGGGGTTCAATAGATGGCCGCTATAGATGTCTACATTTTGTTATATCTTGAATACATTTATCTCACAAAATAAAATAGTCGTTGTTTTTAGTATTTGTATTCGATGAGGGGGCAACGTAACGGCTCTCTGCCAAACAAGATATGAAAGGTGCACGAAATGAAGAAAATATATATGCATTAAATGGTGGCTATCCATTTTCACAGTTTAGAAATTAAATCTAATTGTTCTTTTTTTGGAGTGGAGTTATGATGGTTTTGGTGTAACAGCTTTAAAAAACGCTAGGAATCTACCAAGTGATATCCATTTTTTTTCTTTTAAATGTCTTCATTTATTTTTATGCCTAGAATACATGTGTATTTCTGTTAACTTGGATAGTTTGACCTCTCTTATAACAAAATATATGTAGAGTATAAATTTCAACCAAAATGGTTTGAAGCAAGACTTTAGATTGAAGTGTATATTCTCCTGAAATAATCAATTAATATGAACCAATGTGTATACATGTTTACAGTTTTGAAATGAAAATCTTGTTAGTTTTGGTTTAACAGCTTTGAAAAACAATATGAATCTACCAAATAACAAACATTTTGTTTCTTAGATGTCCATAATTTGTTTGTCGGTACCCCTGATGGTATATGGTTTTTTTCAACTATAGTTAGTCAAGACAGCAAGTGGCAGGAATTTGTTACTACTTCAATTTTAACTTATGTCCTACACAGCAAAAAATTCTGATTAAGCACATATTATTAGATATAATTAGGGCTTCAGAAAACCGTTAAAGTATCACAATTTGTCCTTTTGCTTCTTTTAATGGTGGTATTGAAGTCTGTCAGGTAGTTTTGAAATGCAAAGGAATGTAATCATTCATCACACTTCCATTCATGTAAGTTAAACATCGTCGTCGAGAGATACTTACTGGATTGGGGACGCGGCGAGTGTCATTAAAAATGATGCAATAAAATGCACTCGACTCGAGCTCTTAGCGAGGGCACAATAACTATCGTTAGGCAATGCCGACGGGTTGACTTATGCCATATGAGGGAAATTTGAGTAGTCAGTTGGTAGCTGACGAAACACTAGGTGGGACTTAAGCCATGCCTCGATAAGCACGTAAAGTGCTTGTGCATGGCTGTTCCGTCATAAGTGAAAACCATTAACCATCAACCATTAAGCCATCATCGAATCAATTTCAGGTCTCTTCGTCGAATCATTTATTATTCATTAAACCGATTATCAACAGATCAACACCTTTGTAACTAAACTATTAAAATATTGTTGTTGTATCATTGAAATATAATCATTCTACTTGAGTAAGGTCCTTTACTTTTTGAGGCACGTCCTTGCGTTCATGTATTCCTTTTAATGTCTGTCAGAACTTAACGATCTCAAGCAGATCTTTTTTGTTGACTCAGCAGTTTTGGAACGCCCATGCGAATAAGAGAAGACAATGCGACAGTTATTATTTACGTCAGATAGTTCTTGGAATACCAGGTAAAAATACTGACGAGAATTTTCAAAATAAGATCGATGATAACTTTGTTTTCTTTAAATCTATAATTGATTTATAGACGGAATTCACATGATGTCAGATTTAAGGATTGCCGAGCTAGGTTAAAAAGGAAAGCGCGGGCCCTTCGTGAATTTATTCATGTGATTCTCTCAGGCCGGTAACTAGGTCGATAGGCTGACAGAGGTGTGCCACGGAGATATTTTTCGGAGCACCCTTTTGTATGGGGCTTTTTCGACGATATGGGACCCTTATGTACAGAAAATTTTACAAAATCATATATAGATCCATTTCTACGGGGAAATTTACAATTTTACCCCCATTTCTAGGGTCAGAAACAACCCTTTTCCGCAGCACATCCTGTCAGCGCTGATATGGAAGCTGTCGCCCCCCCCCCCACGAGGTAATTCTACGGAAGTTAAATTATATGCGTATAGTGTTAATAACACGTTAAACGATATTCATGACGATAGATGCAAATTGTGACGTTTACACGATCAGTAAACATTTTTCGAATTCTGACGTACTAAAAGGCGTATAAAGCTTGAAAACGATCGAACACTTGAGTTCACACTGAATACAGATCAAGTAGGACACCATGAACTATCTGCTGAAACCGCGTATCCGTCTGATGGGTAAGATGTAGTAACGAAATGACAATCAGAGATTTTCTACAAATTAGGGGTGTCAAAATGAGTTTTTGAAAGATATTTACTTAAGGAAAGTTCAAAACACAATTTTCTTTCTCGTCTAAAATTGCCATCCGAGATTTATTGCCGATCTTTTTGATTTCGGAAACTGAAGCCATTGGCGAAAATCTGCCTGCTGAGAGTCTTAGTACAAAAAACGTATTGAGAACTAACTGATGGTTTGGTTAACGTGTATCGTTTAGTCTCCCAGTAGCAGAAAAGTTTTGAAGTTGCTGCGATAAGGATGTTTCGTAGTTCATCTTTTCGTGAAACATTCAAGGGACAATTCGTTTATTGGTCGGTATAACAAGAATTGTCACCAGAAATGTCAAAAAGCGACAGATATCAAATGACATAAAACAAACCTTATCAAATCTTTAATAACCATCAGTCTCAGGCGAATCTACCCTTCTTCGAATGGAAAACCATTGGAATCGTGTTTATCCTGAATCCTTCCGTGAGATCTTGAGATTTGTGTCTGCTTACCACATATCGCACACTTTCTGGTCTGTTGTTTGTTTATTTCAGAGGTTGTCTACAAATTATAGGTAAATCTCCCATTTGATTGGTTGAAAATTACATCATCAAGAATCTCATTGGTACATTTCATATGTCTCAATTTGATTGGTTGAAAATTATGGTTCAAGAAGCTCTAAAACTCATTTTTAAATGAACCAATCAGAATTTGTCTTTTAGTTTTGGCAACGGCACAAATTGTGACATTTTTTAGCTGGTGATGTAAATTCCAACTAACCCTACTCTATCAATAGACAAAATTGGTTCCCGGCACCGCAGCTATGGACAACGTAAAGCTCCCCTTTGAAAATTCCATTCCACCCCATTCCACCATCACCCTATGGAGTTGATTGCTTCCTAGTACCAGTTCCAATTTTTTGCAGCCCTGGAGACAAATTCATAAGAACCAGGAAACGCTCACTCTTGCGGCAGCATCGGGTTTCGATACTATTTTGAATGCATAATAGCGCAGGATGCAGTTTGTACGAAATTACTAGAGTTCCACACGAGACAATAATTCTAAGGGAAAGGATGTGATGGGTTGCCATAAATGTTATTTTATAAGAAAATGGATGGGGGGACATAATAACATAGGACATAACTATTGTTTTATAACATATGCTGTGTATTATAATTTGTTTGTTGATATAGGCTTCTGGTACATTTGAAATTTAACTATGATTTCATTCAACGACTTATTAAAAATTATTTTTATTATTATTATTATTCATTATTATTTATTATCATTTCTATTTTTCTTTTAATTCTTTCTTGGCTTCCCTAGTATGGACTCTACGGTATATACATATACACTCATATCTCCGACATCAAGCAGTTACCATATAACTCCTCTATCCCTTTGAGGACGATAGGCCATATCTGACCCATGTTTCAAAATGGGGCATTACAGCTTTCATTTTAGGTATTGATGATTGTAGCTATGTAAATTGGGTAGCAGTGACTTGCCTCTGATGAAAAAAAAATAATTCGCCATGATTTTTTTATAAAAATCCTGTTTTTTGGTTACCTCAAATTTGGCCAATTTTCCCAAATTTAGATAACCCATTATTTATCATGCAAAAGTGGTCTGAAGGGTCCTGCAGCATAAATAAGTTGTTTTTCTATATTTGATAAGGTCCTATGACGAAATT
>JAUKPT010003450.1:0-12037 GCA_032273505.1 Nanomia bijuga | reverse complement strand
GGACAAGTTAGCTACAAAATGGTAACTACTAGTCACCGTCGTGACGACGCCGACTGTGGTGGAGACTGTAGTGGTTTCTGCAATTGGTTGAGAATCACCTTTTCCAATTTTTTTTGGAGTGGTGGTGGCGAGGGAGAACTGCTTATATCGTTGCCTGCATGTGTAATCAGATCATTGACAGCTTGTAATTCTTTTTCTATTCTTGTTCGGCCAGCCGGTGTATAGTATTCTTGATTCATTTCCTCCAACTGACGACGGCAATCCATTAATTCATTTTCATTCACTGAATTTATATTCTTATTCTTAGGTTTTGCCCATGTTACCATTGTGGTTGCGAAAGTAAACGCTTTTCTTAACTCGACGGGGAATTCGTCTTGTCTTTCCATGTAAAGTGATCTAAGATCTCTAAGTGCCTTGTAGTTAACCCATCTTTCTTGTTGTGTCATTTGTTTCATTTCCTCTTCTGATAGGGAAAATATTTTGATTGTCCATCCGATTGACCAACGGGTTTTGGGGGTTCTGTCGTATTATCACCCATATTAGCCACAATTTTCGCCAGTTCAGCTGTGGTCGTAGTGTCATAACTTTTTGATGGTTCTTCAGATGGTTCTTGAAGTGGTTCTTGAGGTGGTTCTTGAAGTGGTGTTTTAGGTGGTGTTTTACTTGAGTTATATACTTCTTCAAATAGCATATCGTTCTCATAAAGGGATGAATTTACAGGAACATGATCTACTACCAAGGGCGATATAGGATTCATAGCTAGAGCAGGATCTTTGAAATAGCGTTCCAAGGTACGGTCTGCTATGGTTTTCCTAGGCCCAGGTTGATGGGACGGCTCAAAAATATTTTCCACAGTTTTAATATGCTGAGGATGTTTCCAAACTGAAGGCTGAATAGGCTGCGTTCTATCGCCACTATAAAATAGATCAATGTAACCCTATGACTGAGCTCATTTTATAATTCATCATGGACCTAAACTTGTATCGTTTTTTTCCCTTAATAAAATACTTTTAACCTCCATCCATGACTTGTTCACTGTCTAGTATCCATAATTAGTATCCATCATTGTAACTGAGACCTTTTTTATTTATTATTTTATTATTTTGATTTAAATTTAATTATGATAATTTATTTTTTGATTAAAAAAAAATGCGGACCTAAGTGTTCTATAGTCACACTTACTAGTAGTTACCATTTTGTAGCTAACTTGTCCCAAAAAGACTCAAAAGGACCAGCTGTCTTATTTTGTACATCAAAAATATCTAATATACGCTTCATATACGATTGACTCGTAATAATACGCTCTAATTCTCTTTTTTCCTCAAATGGTTTGTTTGATGCATGTCCCCACAAAGAAACAGTAGGAGATTGATCGTTGCCTTCTACAATCATCACAGGGCCATTCCAATCATTCCACGACTTTCCAGCAATCAGTTCATATTTTTATTGTATTTCAGACCATACATTATCTACAAAAAATGATCAATATGCCATATAAATCTTTCAAGTTGTATAGGAGTCCAATCCACTGATTGACTGTATCTTTTATTATCTTTAATCTATAATAAACATATATTTCTTATATTTCTTATAATGCATCTCTAGCCATTTCTAAAAATAAAAAATAAAAAATATTATTCCTTATACATCATCTCTAGCCATTTCTAAAAAAAATAATAATGATTCATTATCTGTGGGTCACTATGCCGCGATGTATATACACTGCATCAGGTGGTACAAATTCATCATGAAATTGAGTATTCGGCATTCGCGATGGTGGTGCTACATAACGCTTAGGCTTTATACATTTTAATTTTGTACCTAATTTATCCACTAAACACTAGCATCCTTTACACCATGGGGCCATTAGGATTTCACAATTATCAAAATTAGTAGATCCTAATGGCACATTATCAGGGGGCTTGAACTAACATCGTGAAAGCGACGTGTGTTTCTTATATTTCTTCTAGGAAGATATAATCTTATATTATCAAATCCAGTAAGAATTCTGAAACCTTTTGTTCTTTCTACATTTGCAACCTCTTAAGGTAAATACTCTGCTAAGTTTAAGTGTTTTTGCCGATCAGATTTCATTTTCTCAAATCGTCTTAAATGCTCAGGAATTACTTTCTTTATATATTTAAGGGTACAAACATTTTGTTGAGATGCCTGAATGTACTCTCGTACAGATTCAAGCACCTTCGATGTGGACGCTTTAATCAAAGGTATCATACATAACGGATCTGTTATTTGAATATGGCGCGGTATAGATGGATCTTTGGATGGCATGGGCAAGGACATGGATACAAGTGTATATTAGCCATAAAATGAGGCAATAGACATTGGGTGTGTACTCTTCTTGGGGGGTGTTCATTCACTTCTACTCCATGCATTACCACATATTGAAATAACATAACTATAAGTGTCACCTAACTGCAATACAGACCCATCATCTTCGTTATCTAATTTAACTACTTTTTGCTCACATACTGGGCAAATGTGGCAAACATCCTGTCGTATGATATACTGCGCACGATTATAATCAGGTGATGGATGAGTAATGGCTAAATCAGATAAAGGTGAAAATAAAGTCTGACCTAATTTATTGGCAAAGGGCTTGTTCAATAACTTATTGGCACTATACTTATACAACATTGTAAAATAATTCCCCCCATAGTATTCTAAGGTATCTCCTATTCGTACACTGGTTGGGTAACCTTTTCTACAATGAGGGCAAACGGTGTTACACCCTTTTAAAAGAATCCATTTTAGAAAGCATAGTGTATGAACTCTGGCTTGGCAACATTCCAATTTATTCATTATAAATTCTTTATCTTCTTCAAAACAAATTGTACAAATCTAAAAATAAAAAATATATATTACATTTTTAATAATCCTCAATATCAGTAAATATATCACGAATAAAATCTAAATATTGATAATCTTCTTCACAGTTTATAAATCTATTCGATTCACGTTCTGGTAATGGCATTACATACACACAATTTATATCCAATAAGGGAAACATAAGATCACGATATAGTGGAGCTCTAGTTCCATAAAAACTATAGATCATAATATCAACAAATGAGTAATTATTACCAAGTAAGTGACTAACAACTATACGATTGATGGGTACCCTAGCGTCATACAGGCGAAAGTAGTAATCCCCATTAAAAACATCTTTTGTCAAAGGTAACAGGTTATATGTGGCATCATATCTAACATACATGGTCATCAATGGCTGTGGCGTGATCTTATGAAATACAAACAAGTAAAAGGGTGCGGCGTCATTATGGACCAGACCAATAACACGTCTTAAACTATCATGTACAACATTTGTATTTTGCTCTAATCTTAGCGGGCCGTAGGTTGGAAACGATCTTTCTACAGAATGAAATAAATAAAAAGACCTTAATTCTAGCTCTACATTGCATACATATTCATAATCTTCTTCTTCTTCTTCTTCTTCTTCAAATATGGACTCTCTAGGGGAGAGTTGAGGAGAGTCGCATTTAAATTTACTGGTAGTAAATTCAAATCCTCTCTTGATATCAAAGATCTACAAAAGGGGCATTCACTTTTTATCTGATACCATTTAAGAATACATTTTGAATGAAACTTATGATCACATTGTAATGCAGTAATACTGCTTCCTTTTTCTTCATCATAACATATCGTACATTGTAAAAAATAGAAAACAGTCTTTTAGTCTACATTTTTATTTTTTTCTTCAAATTTTACTATATATTTACACCATAACTACCATCATCCTCATATCCTCTAAACACTATTACATCTTCTCGACAAAATGGACAATGCGCTCCAGAAAATCTTTCTAACAAGTCATCTATCCAGATACATATACATTCAGAATGGAACCAATGACCACACTGCAATACAATGTTACTACTATAGTCACAGTCACTATAGCCCCACCCCTCCCCTACCACTTTGGTGTGAATATTTTATTAGTATAAATACATTACAAAAAATTGTGAATAAATTATAATTTTTTCCCCATAATTTTGACTATAATACCTTTTCTTTTTTATAGTATTTGTAAAACAGAAAAATCAGTCAGAATAGTTATAATTTTACTTATGACAAGGATATTTTTCAATGAATAAAACTCGTTTATATTGAAGTACAGTAATAATCGATAGTAATAGGAATATTCGATATGATTCTCTAGGCATGAGGATACAAAGTTGGTTATTTCTAGGTCTTTTATATAATCAACAAAGGCCAAGGCAATATCGGTAGTCAAACCGATATTGAGAACGTTTCACCCGATTCAATCACTTCATAGTCGTTCATGTAACTGGCAGATGGTTTTCTGACGCCGATAGTCAAACGCTAATTTTTGTTCAGTACTTTTTGTGGGTTATTGAACGAAAAACATTTAAGCGTAGGCGATTATCTGCCGTAATATAAAGATCGTTGTTAGTTGGCTATCTTCCACCCTAGCATACACTACTTCAAGGAGTTATTTAAAACAAAAGATTTGCAAGCACTTTTAAAAAGACAGTTGGTGGGACTCTTACTTGATAAACTTTTTCGTATTGCACGACAAATTCGATCAAGTAAAGATTAAAAAAGGTCGACATTCAATTCAAGCGTGATTTATTTGTTCACAAAATCTACATGCGACAAACAAAATTGTATTACCCTCTCGTAATTAAGCGATCAAATCTTTGATCCTCTGTTAAAAAAGGAACGAAATTAGTTTTGGGCCCTGATATTTTCTAAATAAACCACGCTAAAAGTAAAAACAATGGCCAGTGAACTCTTCTTTGTACAAACAATGCGTGGCAGTTTGTTGATAGAGGGAAACGTAAGGCCTTCAAAATATTGATCTTTGGATCATGTTCAAAGATTTTTGCGCCATTTTTTAGTTTGTAGAAACCTGAAGTACAACAAGAACATCTTACAACAACTTTCCTTTCACTTTTAATGTTAAATCAAATACATTTAACTATATTCAAATGTTTTACATTATTGGACTATACCTATTGATTCTTTTCCTTTCATATTTGTGTGACTAGGTATTTTGTGAAAACACACGAAAACAAACACCTTTTGAAAGTGCTCTATAAAATGATGAAGAATTCGAAGATTAACACTGAAAAAAGTTGACATTCAATGCAGAAATATTACTTACTATTACGTTTCACTTGTTCATGAAAACTAGATGGAGCAAACTACATTGTAGCATTGTAGTATACTCTTTCATATATGAACTAATATACTCTAGCTATAGAGTCTTAAATCAATGTTAAAAGTTCATTGTTTGTGGCAACAATAATTATCTTAAGTGCTTTAACACTTGTAACGTCTGTATAGTTATTTTCACTCCATAGAGGCCGTTTTGTACTTGCTTTCCTCGCTATTTTCTAAATATTCAGGAGAAATTAAGTCATTCAAAAGAAACTTTCACTAGCACGACAAGTGCTAGGAATTTCAAGTTTCCTATGCAACAAGAACGCTTTTCGTGCATCTGCTACTGGACTACTAAACGTTTCACCAGTCTCGACGATCTTGAACTGGTGATTAGGAAGTGAACCCATACCAAAATTGCACATTATCAAAGGCATCCTGATGATAGTTTGTCCAACTTCAGGAATGTAACAGCACCTTAATTTTGAACTCTGGAAAAATGTATCCCAGGATAACATATTAGGATGATTGTTGAACAAAGGGTTGATGGTTTGAGAGGCCAAGTTACTTGCTAACGCTTGAAGGTAAATTTGTTTGTTGAACAGTATCTCCTTTTGATTTTGTTCGTTCATCAGTTGCAATATTTTGCTGCAGTTATTTTCGTAGTAAAGATCGGAAAGGTAGTTACTCATCAGAGACTTTAGCCGAAAGCATTCAGGATTTTCTGCATCGAGATTATGTTCATATTTCATGTAAAAGTTGAACGTTTCCAGTAGTGTTGATAAGGGAAGTTCTTTTTGCATGCGACACCAGCTCTTTTGGAAGCTCGTTATCCAAAAGGATTCGTTTGCTTTCCAATTGAGCAGTTCATCGACCGTAACCCTTCTACCCTTGCTTCGTTCAATATCGTCTATCCTTTCTTTGTTTCCAATATCCTTACAACAGTTATAAAACAGAGATTTGTAAAATATTTTTAGCCCTTTTACAACCTCCGCTTCTTGTTTAGTTTTCATTTTTTCGACCTCAGGTTTTGAGTTGAGAATTTGCCCACTTCTTAGCTTCATAGTGCACCGGTCTTTTTTGTACAGAATGATGGGTGTAATGATCGATGATCAATGTCAAATGACAATTTGTTCTCTCCAATGGTTCGTTTTTTGTTTATTTTCCTCATAAATATGTAGCAGTAGATCGCATGACGTTGCTATCACGTGTTCAATACTTGTATATGATTTATTTATACAACGTGCTTACTATGCGCATTTTAAAACTCAATGATGATGTCAGTTTACCGGCCTTGTTTTTTTTATATATTATTATTCTTATACTACGGCTAATCTTGTCAAGTTCGACTTTTCTAAGTCTAAACTCTGCGTAGTTACATCATTCTATTACCAATATATAGCTGCATACTTTGACCGCAACTTGCTCACTCATTTTGAAAGTATAGATTTCAAGGCACTAGTTCGCGATAGACTAGTTTCGAGCGCTAATAAAGGTCTGTTTACGTAGGCTAGGCACTAAAGTAGTACCCCTTTTTATCTAAAAAATATCACAGGCCTCTGATCCTGACGCTTTGACGTTACTGTTCGTCTGGTCACGCAGGCGAATCTGACCCTGACCTGGTCTTGGGTTCAGCTCCACGAAGTCGATCAAATTCTGAAAGTCCTCGTCGGCATGGATTTTCTCCCGAGGCGGCTGCATCAGATGCCGGATCATGTCAATGATGTCTCCCCTCAAGTTGAAGCTTTTGAGTCCTCGGGCACCAAGCTGACGGTAAAATTGGCTCTCGCTGCCGTCTAGGACGGGGCGTCTAAGATTATCCAGGAGCGGGTACGTTCGCATGTTGTAGACAACAACGTGATAGTGGTCGCCAAAAAAACAATGGTTTTGATCCTTGAAATGGCTGACCAGCAGGTAATCTGTGGAAAAACACAAAGTGAGCGACACCTTCGACGTAAACGTTCTATCCCAAAAAGTATACATACGTTGAGTGAGTTCTTCATTGCAATACTCTTCTATTCCCTTGAAGGCGGAGACTACAAAGCAGAAAAATCTGGTGCGTCGTGACATGTTCACTCTTCGAAGTCTTGCAGTGAAAAGAAACCTTTCTTGCTATTTACTTAAGACCCTTAACTATTCTTATATTGTTCGACGTATAAAAGCATTAATAGATGAGTAACATCGATTAATTTATTAGCACTGTTAAAAATGAGAGTTTGGAATTCTTGAACGAGATTAATTTCTTTCTTCTGTGTCATCCAGGCCTGGACACTCTTATGAGTTTTAAAAGCTTTTACTTGAATGCTCATTTACTATTTGCTAAAATGCTCATTTAAAGATTCAGTCCCGTACAGGGACGTGCGTCTTTTTTTAATACTTATACGTTCATAAGCTTGCTCCAAACATTCAATCTTGCTCATTTCTCTATACTCTTGCAAGCTTGCTCAAAACTACTCATTAAACAACTCATGAGCCACTCGTTTACAAGCTCAACTACTCATCTAATGATTGAATCATTTATATTAAGCGCGCACACATTCTTTCAAATATTCAGTATGGCGTTCATAAGCTTGCTTATAAAACTACTAATAATACGCAAATCATTGTGCTCACTTCAGTATGAGTCTTAGTATAAATAAGACAGTAAATGGATTTTTGTTTAAGAGAAAACAAACTGATAAGAGACGCAAAGCGTTATTGTCGACACATACATACATATATATATAAATTTAAACAACAGTTACACAAATAACTACTTGCAGTTAAAATTAAAATATTACAGAAAGAAAAAAAGAATACTTTCAAGAGTTTGTTTGAACGCAGATGGAAGAGACGCTCTGCCAATAGTGTTAAGATAAACGTTGATGAAACAAATTAAGAAGTTCATAAGAACAAGTTTAAAGTTGTTCAAGAAAACCTCAAGTTAATTGTAACGGTAAAAGAAAAAAAGTGTAGCGAGCTTATTTTCAACAAGTACTCAAGGGGCTGTTATATGACCATTGGACCACCAAGGACTAAACGACTTTTGTTTGCGTTTAATGTGTGGGCTCAGTGTTGGCCTAAAGAACCTACTGAAGGGTTTTGCACAGAATGCAAGTGTAAGGACAGTTAAAGAAAAGTGCCCTTGTTGCAAACAAACTTTGCTTATTATCCCAAAAAGTTCATGGATTTGTTTTTTTGAACAAAACCCTTACGCCAAGTTAAAAAGATGGATGACTACTATTCAAAATATGGACTACTCATTTCAGCTCTGAAAGCAGAGGGAAAGTCAGACTTTGAAATAAAAACTGAACTACCAGGAATGCACAAAGCTTTAAACTATATTGATTCTTTGATACAAGATCAAAATGGAGGATTGTTGGAGCACGAGATACTTTGTGAAGTAGCTAGTTGTGTGCTTAATTCTAGAGTAGGGTATAGCGAAAATGACAGAGTGACAGAGTTTCAAGGTTCGCTTAAATCATATTGCGCTCCTGATAAAATTTATCATTATATACAATTACTTATAGACGAATTTAATAAGGGATACTGGAAGTTAAAAGTCAGTAAAACAAGCAGTAATGAAGTTTTAAAAACTCTAATAGTAAAACTGGTGATTACTTTCTTACAAATACATCCATTTAGAGACGGCAATGGTAGAACTATTCGTTTGATAGTTTATTACATTTTAAAAAGTTATGACAACACTATAGTCTCTTATAGTTTTAATATGCAAAGCTATCATGATTGGTGCAAGTGTGTTTATAATGAGAAGGGATCAGAGTTACTTGAAAGGTTTGAAATACTATATACATTTAAACACCAAAGAACTTGACGCTGTTTTTGTTGTGTGAGTATTTTTTTTAAAAATTGAAAATCACCCGACAAAAAAAAACCTTTCAATCGTAAGCCACTAATTTACGTGATTAACAACTCATTTTTAAAGAAAATGAAAAATGAAAATGATTGAATCGTTTATATTTTGGACGCACACATTTTTTTTTGAAGAATGGCGGCGTCAACACAGCGACATCAACGCAGAACATTATGCAATTTACAAGGCCTATATATCTGGTGGCAAAGTACAAACTGTTTAATCTATGCACTTGTACAAAAACAAAATACAAAATCTAAATAAAATGTCAAAACTCAAACTGTGTTCTTCATTTTTTCTACAGGCAAACAAAACAGCAGCAACCACTTATCTCAATAATATCATAATCCCGACCTATTAAAAAACATCTTTAAAAACCCAGTGTTTTTTTATTTGTTTTAGTTATGGTAAGACCAGCATTCTTTTCTTTCACCTTCTACCCCATTGATGACGTGAATGACATGAAGGCCTATATTCTTGAAGAATTTGGCGCTAACTTGTACCTCCTAGCCAAACATCATGACCACTACCATCTAGTTGTCCACAACCGTAACAACCACCGTGACCACCGTAACGGCACTCCCATTTTAAATGATCAAGGCCAAACTGCTGTTGTGGCCACTGACGTTCCCTTCTTTAAGAAACATGGCCCTGATATTGTTTACAGATGTACTACTCTTGACAAAGAACTCATCCTCGCTGAGGTTCGCAGAATCTGCTGCCTCTTTGACAATGTTGAAGTCCTACATGCTGATGATCATTTTGAATCCCTTGTCTTGTATGTCAGACTTCATGATACACCCTTTTGAACTAACTTTTGGTTTCTTGTCTGGTTGCTAGTGGGGAAGACTTCAAAGCGAAGCTATCAAAAGGCACGAGGAAGAATGAGAAGATTTGGTTCAGAAATATAAGAAAAATGGTGATGGTGATGAAGTAGCAAAAGTCAAAGCGGGGAATGCTTTGGTTCCTTATTTCAGAAAAGAGCTCAGAGAGGTTCTATTCGAACACCTAAAATGGATGCACAATTTGAAAAAGAATCCTATTTATAAAAAAACTTATGGAGACTAAGAGAAACCTTATTAACAGGAGGACTACAGCTGGGAAGAAGCAACTGAATCAGCTATAAATCAAATAAAATTCCTGCTCAACAAACTTTTCTCCGAGCAGGAAGTTCCAAAACAAAGTGCGGTTAATAGTGAGACTTTTAACCGTTATCCTCACCCATTTTACAGATGACCATGTTTTTCCTTATAGTGCAAAAGTATTGATGTGAATCTTAAAATAAAATGAATTTCTTAAAAGAAAAGAAAAATAATAGTAATTCATTTATTTTGCAACTACGCTAGTAGGCAAAAGTATTCTTATTAACTGTTGAAGGAATCGCCTTGGGCTTCCTGTGCATGTGGTTTGATGGGGACTGGCGCCAAGTTCGCATATCAATTAGTTTAAGATAAACAAATACGGACATGAGCATACAAGGCTAAACAAACATTCAAAAACGCATGTCATAAGAAAACTTATTCTTCATAATTACACAATGCTCACTCAAAGGATTTTAACTTCATCGCGATAACTGTGTGGATTCAAACGACTTCAAATCCTTGATATTAAGAGATGGAAAACCTATTCTCAAAATGTTCTCACTTTGTTTGGATGGTTCCCGAAATACATGCTCGCTGTGGTAAAAAGTATTCTGAATGTGCTCATACGATCAAAGTTCCTCGGTGCTCTATTTGTCCAGAATATTATGCTTTGTGCCCTTACTGCAAGAACACTAGGCGTTTTCATAAACAAAGGGAGTAAATACATTTTATACCTATATTTTAAAACCCGAAGCACTACTTCCAGGCTGCAAAAGAAAGTAATGTTTTTGGAATCGTTTGCTAAAGAAGCGTGTAGACTATATTTATGTGTACTAATCTTGATGCAATTAAAGAGATATGTTTTATATACAACTGCGGACTTAAAAACCAACAAAACTCTCAACTGTATTAGACAAACTATAGTAGAAATTTGTAAACAGCGTTTCTACTCTCACTAATTCTTTAGAAACATGATCAATTTTGAAGAGACTATGGATATAAATCGCTTGCGCGATTTTGTCGATAATTATTCAAAAAACTCTTGTTTTTAGTTGGTTTGTTTACACTAAAAACAAAAGAAGGCTTGAAAATTTACACAGGTGTACACTTTAACAAAGGTTTTAGAATATGATTTATAAAATACATGCTTGCTCGGTTGGCTTGAATTTAACTAGTACAATCTAAAGAATTACGTAAATAGCGTCTATACTAAGTGAATTCACTCTATAAACGATTTCAGCCACCCCTCCCCAGGGACTTTTTCAAACTCACCTTATGGGTAAGGGTCGACTATGTAGTCGCCCCTTACAGAAAATACATCTATTTACCCATCCAACTGTCCAATCATCTATTTACCCACCCATCTGTCTATTGATCCATCCATCCATCCATCCACCTATCCATTTCATTCATTTTTTCATTCATTTATTTCTTCAACAATTCATCAATTCATTCATTTCTTTATTCACTCATTTCTTTGTTCATTCATTTCTTTATGCATTCATTCATTTTGTCATTCATTCATTACTCCATTCATTCACTTTTTCATTTATTCATCTATTCTACCATTCATCCATTCATTCATCTCTTCATCCATCCATCCATCCAATCACTCATCCATTCAATCATTCATTTCTTCATTCGTTCATTTCTCCGTCCATCCATTCATCCATGCAGTTAATGTAGGTACGCGTTCGATTCGTGTCGAGGTCAATTCTTTTTAATAAAATAAAATTTTGTTGAACTCCCTGTGTGACTATTCTTCTGGCGCGCAGCCACCCCTCCCCTAGCAATTTGTTCACCCTCACCTTATGGGTAAGGGGCGACTCTGTAGTCGCCCCTTACAACAAATCCATTCAAGGCTAAATCAAATACTTTTTGACTCCTACATTAACTGGGCCTGGTTGCTTATCACCACCCCTCCCCTCTCATTTTTTGTCAT
>JAUKPT010003449.1:0-12039 GCA_032273505.1 Nanomia bijuga | reverse complement strand
ATTTTCTATTTTATGTTTCTCTGTTTGTATAATTTACTGTATAAAGAAAAAAAAAAAAAAAAAAAAAAACCTGTACAAAATGCGGTACATTTTGTTGCACTATTGGAATCTAGAAATTCTTTATGACACAGTTTTGCAACCTGGTAGATAAAAAAAGTTTTATCATTGAATTTTACAATTCATTCAACATGATGATGTTAAACGGTCTGAAACTGTTTTTGAATTTTTCTCTTTTTTGAATTATACCATGCTAGGATACTTCATTTAATCTAATCTCAAACAAACAAGGCTTATGGAGAGAAAGAAGCTATTTTAGTACATTCAACGGCCAAGTACCTTATATGTCTTCTAAATCATTCGATAATATCACCTTATGTTAACCCTTATTAACAACTAATTATTTCAAATGATTCTTCTTAAATTAATTAATCTTTATATAAGTGTTTGAATTGAGTCAATTCACATAGCTGAAATGATTCGCTTCACTCAATCCTTGTCTTCTTCTGATTAAATATGTAACAAGATACAGTTGTCGCTTAGTGACGTTTCGTTCTATCATCTCTCCTTCATATTGAAGAGAGAAATATTTCATAAGCTCATACACGAATGGTATAGATACGTTGGTTCTACCACATGAGCTGAAATATTGATACCAATGAATTGAGCTGACAATGGTGTAATAAAGCTTTCCACTTTTTGGAATACGGTTGAAGTTTCGATTAATTAATGGTGAAAGGATTTAGTGAGTGGCACGATTATAGAAATTTTCGACCAAACGTTTTAGAAGAATCTTAAGTGAAAATGGGTTGTTTTGGTCGTTGTTTCGAGCGTGTTTCTTCTTTATTCGGTAAAAAGAAATCTGGTGATAATGAATCGACGTATTTATTAAAAGGTGAGAAAAAGGGGTGGGAAAAGGACAATGGTGATTCATCGAAAACAGGAATAACAGAAGCAAACTTCAAAAAAGAAGATGAAAGTAGTATAGTAGACGATATAAAAGACATTGCCGAAAAGGCAGAGAACATTAGTGATGAATTGAAAAATGGGGATGTCTTAGAAACTATCGAAAAAGAAGTCAAAGCAGCTATTCCATTACATGAAGACACTAAGGACCAAGTAGGCAATTTAATGCCTGATACTGATTTAGAAAAAGTTGCTCAAAGTACTTTTAACCATTCATATACAAAATTCAAAGAAGGCGAAGACGTAAAAGAAGAATAGATTCTTTTTAGATGTATAGAGTTGAGGGGTTTATAAATAACAATTAATCGTGTCATACTTTATTGAAAAAGAAAATTTATCAAAGAATTTTTGTAAAGATTTTGTAATGTTTTCTGTTTTTTGTTTTTCCAGATTCCAAGAATTGATGAGAATATAATCAGTATTTTTTATTCATGTGATTCTTCGTAAATTATCGTCTGTAAAGGTTGTATAGCATAGAATAATACTAGCAGCTACAAAGTACAAATTATAATTTTTTTCTTTAAAATAATTTCATTCACAACCATAAAAACTATGAAAACAGTACAACCTACACTGGGGTGACATTATATTTTAAGTCACACCCAGAATAATTATCATTGTTGTGCCTGCTTCACAGTGCCCTTTTTTTAGAATATTTTAGTTTGAAAGATTAAATTGGCCTAAATTACGAAAAGAAAATTTTTGCATATTTTTGACAAAAATAAGAACAAGATTAGAACAATTTGATGGCTAAGATCCACTAAGAAATAATTTGCAAACCAATTTTTCTGATCTTTGTACAAAGAGAGTGAATTCTTTATTGTGTGGTATCAGCAAGTAGCAAGTTCAGTACTAGTACTGATGTTTTTTGAGAAGAACTTTAGAAATAATCATTTTGCGCTTTATCTAACTAAGTTGAAATCATCGGGCATATCTTTAAAATACAAAAATAAGAAATCTTTAAGATTGGACTTTTTATAAAAATAGACTTGTAGAGCATTGTACAAAATTATTTCAAAACAGTTTGACTGGAGACATGGACTTTGGTCAAGGTATCACTAAACCCCCACGAGCAACGTTATAAATGTATAATGTTATTACCTAAAAAAGAAACTTGTTTTTTCTTTATATTCAATCGGGTTGTCCAGTGGTTTCGATATCTTTTAATTATTTACGTCGTCTGACGTCATATTATTCAACGAGAAATTCATAAACAACATATTTAATGTGATGTGAATTATAAATAAGTGGAAGAAAGTATCATCGCATCCATCAGCTAAATCATTGAAGAGTATATGAACAAGGGGAAAACAAGGATTTAATACGTCTCCTCCTTTTTCTATTACGTCGATCACTTTAACTAAATTCTTTGCGATCTCCAAATGTCTTATCATCCAGGTTCTATCCCCCTTTAACACCGGGATCGATTCTATAGCAAAAAGGTGTCACTGCATATCAATTCATTTAGGTCAAATAAATATATTCTTCAAACAACTTCTCAATTATCATAAATGAATCATGTAGCTTTCACTTGTTGAATCATAAATTTAGAGGGTAGCAGTGCTATTTAAAACATTATTTAAATTTGTTTTGTATTTTTGCTAATAGTTATTGGATGTTTAAAAAACCTAAAGGAATCAAGCGATGATATTCGACTATATTTTAACTAATACATTAACTTTATATGCCAATTATGAAATAAATCTGCATTGCATATTGATTCGTTTGTACACCCAACCCTTACTGAAGAGAGAAAATGTAAATAACAGATGTTTCTTTTTAATAATGTGATGGAAGGCACAATATATATTAACGTTGATTACAACAGAAAAATGAGGTTCATTCTGACCCTCCATTTCCGTACTACGATTTCAATAAATACTAGGATTATCCAATAAATCCCCGCAAAAGTAAATCTTGCAAGATAGCTTAAATGGGAAACAGGATATGTTATTTTTCCAGATAAAAGTATAACCAGGAAATTAAGTTATTGTCAACACCAAGTAACATTCGTCTGTATTAACCAGTCTGATTAATCTATCTTTATTGGGTACCCTTAATGTTGTGTTCGATCAAAATTAAACCGGCTGAGTAATCTGTCAGACTAACTTTAATTAATAAAATGCTCTCATATCACATAACTCTTTCGATGTTGCCATTTTTTAATATATTTTAATCAACCACTGTAATATGATCAGAATGATGAAAAAAGATCAACTCTAATTTTGCATAAACCAAGATAAAGCTAACTTAATAAAAATATAAACAACATTCTTACAGTATGTGTATTGTTCGTACAATTTGTCAAGGTTATTTTTTTAATGTGTCCTTAAGTCGGTCTTATGTATTGATGTGGATGACATGCAGATTGATAATAACTCTACATAAATACACTTTTGATAAGTAATCCAAAAAATTGTCGACTACATATTTGTTAGGCGCGTTATCTGTATTGTCATTATCAATCCAAGAAAGTCATGTTGATATTTCATGCAGTTTAATACAACAAAATTTGATAGTGGTTATTAAAAGATGCTAAATCGTTTTGAAGATTGTGCAGTTGATATGTAAATATGAATAGAGTAAGAAATATGAATTGAAGGATGTAGCTATATTACAAAAAAATAAATAGCAGGTAGCAATACAAGAAAAAGCACGGAAATAAGTCACCGTAACGTTTGGAAAGTAATAGATATGGATTGTATAACGAACTTTTTCAGACATCTTTTTTATTTGATTGGGTT
This sequence comes from Nanomia bijuga, assembly GCA_032273505.1. Taxonomy (NCBI): domain Eukaryota; kingdom Metazoa; phylum Cnidaria; class Hydrozoa; order Siphonophorae; family Agalmatidae; genus Nanomia; species Nanomia bijuga. The sequence continues at coordinate 8,332 of JAUKPT010003449.1, read as the reverse complement.
AAGGTTCCGTACTAATATTTATAAAAATCGATCTCAGGATGCAGAATCGGAAAATAAGGATGATAAAGCCAAAGTTGTCTCAACTAAAAAGCTAAATACAGATGAAAATAGAGGATTATTAGATGCATCCTCTTCTGAAGATAACTCGAGTCACGATTCTTCAGCAAAAGAAGTAAGGCATAGAATAAGAGTAGGAACAGAAAATAATTATGAACAACAAGTGGGGAGCAGCCGCGAACATGCTGCAAGCGTTGCAACGATGAAAGATGGTGAAATCATAGATGTAACTACAGAAACTAGTTTTGAGCAGAATGTATACGATGAAGGATTTAGACGGGATATACTTATCGAACATGATACAGCACTTATCGAAGAGGAAACAACGCTTGTAGAAATTGACTCAACAAAGATATGTAATAATAAAAGTAAAGACTTGATTACACTTTCACACGAAAATATTGAAGTCGAATGTGCTGCAAAAATTGTATCAGAAGTACAACATGTGCCAGTGGATGCTGATTTTCAATATGATGCTAAAGTTGATGTCACAGTTATTGAAACAACAACCAAAATTGATGATTTCTCAAATGAAATTGAACTTCAAAGCGAAACTACAAAAATTGAATGCAATGCAGATATAATGGTAGAAGTACAATCTGCGCGGCCAGTGGATGCTGATTTTCAACATGATGTTTTAGATGGTGAATTTGATGTTAAAGTTTTTGAAACAACAACCAAAATTGATGATTTCTCGACTGAAATTGAACTTCAAAGCGAAACTACAGAAATTGAATGTAATACAGATATAATGCCTGAAGTACAATCAGTGCAAGTGGATGCTAATTTTCAAAAAGATGTTTTAGATGGTAAAGTTGATGTTACAGTTATTGAAACAACAACCAAAATTGATGCTTTCTCAAATGAAACTGAACTTCAAAGCGAAACTACAGAAATTGAATGCAATGCAGATATAATGGTAGAAGTACAATCTGTGCGGCCGGGTGGTGCTGATTTTCAACATGATGTTTTAGAGGGTGAATTTGATGTTAAAGTTTTTGAAACAACAACCAAAATTGATGCTTTCTCAACTAAAATTGAACTTCAAAGCGAAACTACAGAGATTGAATGCAATACAGATATAATGCTTGAAGTACAAAATGTGCGGACAGTGGGTGCTGATTTTCAACATGATGTTTTAGATGGTGAAGTTGATGTTACAGTTACTGAAACAACAACCAAAATTGATGCTTTCTCAACTGAAATTGAACTTCAAAGCGAAACTACAGAGATTGAATGCAATACAGATATAATGCCTGAAGTACAAAATGTGCGAACAGTGGATGCTGATTTTCAACATGATGTTTTAGAGGGTGAATTTGATGTTAAAGTTTTTGAAGCAACAACCAAAATTGATGCTTTCTCTACTGAAATTGAACTTCAAAGCGAAACCAAAAAAATTAAATGCGATGCAGATGTAATGCCTGAAGTACAAAATGTGCGGACAGTGGATGCTGATTTTCAACATGATGTTATAGATGGTGAAGTTGATGTTACAGATATTGAAACAACAACCAGATTTGATGCTTTCTCAACTGAAATTCAACTTCAAAGCGAAACTACAGAAATTAAATGCAATGCAGATATAATGCCTGAAGTACAATCTGTGCGGCCGGGTGGTGCTGATTTTAAACATGATGTTTTAGAGGGTGAATTTGATGTTAAAGTTTTTGAAACAACAACCAAAATTGATGCTTTCTCAACTGAAATTGAACTTCAAAGCGAAACTACAAAAATTGAATGCGATGCAGATATAATGCCTGAAGTACAAAATTTGCGGACAGTGGATGCTAATTTTCAACATGTTGTTATAGATGGTGAAGTTGATGTTACAGATATTGAAAATACAACCAGATTTGATGCTTTCTCAACTGAAATTCAACTTCAAAGCGAAACTACAGAAATTGAATGCGATACAGATATAATGCCTGAAGTACAATCAGTGCAAGTGGATGCTAATTTTCAACATGATGTTTTAGATGGTGAAGTTGATGTTACAGTTATTGAAACAACAACCAGATTTAATGCTTTCTCAACTGAAATTGAACTTCAAAGCGTAACTACAGAAATTGAATGTAATGCCGATACAATGTCTGAAGTACAATCAGTGCCGGTGGATGCTGATTTCCAACATGATGTTTTAGATGGTGAAGTTGATGTTACAGTAATTGAAACAACAACCAAAATTGATGCTTTATCGACTAAATATGAACTTCAAAGCGAAACTACAGAAATTGAATGCAATGCAGATACAATGCCTGAAGTAAAATCTGTGCGGTCATTGGATGCTAATTTTCAACATGATTTTTTAGATGGTGAAGTTGATGTTAAAGTTTTTGAAACAACAACCAAATTTGATGCTTTCTCAACTGAAATTGAACTTTCAAGCGAAAATGTATTTAGCATGAATACTGATTTCCAACTTGATTATTGTAACGGAGACAGTTAACTTTGATGCAAGTCTTTAAGGAGGTTTACCAAATCTTTAGAATAATTATTGGTATATTTCAATGGCAGTGTATTCGTGGACTTTAGGGTTAATTTAGGGTTTGCTTGATAATCAAAAGATGTTATGGTACGTTGTTTGTATGAAAAAGGTAATTTAGGGGTTATAGAAACTATTTTTTTGTACATAGAATATCAACAATATTTAAGTTAAAGATTAAAGTCATTAATATTGTATTATAACTTATAAAAGGTTTATGAGGGGTAGACGGAAGAGGTAGAAAATCGCAAAACGTCTATTATTTTATAGCTATTGGATCTCCCAAATGTCTTATGAAATAAGTAAATAGTATTAGAGGACATTTGTTGGTTGGTACTATTGGAACTCACAATAATTACATATCATTGAGAAAAGTTACGCAAACAAAATAATCTTTTAACGTCGAAGATTATTTTTAATTTTCTGACAAAATGCTCTCGCCCCCCCCCCCTCTCATCCCCCTATAGAAACAGATTTTTTTCTGTTTATTCAAAACGTTTAAAAGACCTTCCTCGTAATTTTCATCTTATTTCGTGTGACTATAGAGTCACTAAATGACCAATAAATGTAAATAGCATCAAATGGTCTTTGAAACCTTAAAATATTTGTGGCTGTAAATAAATGACGGGATTTGTTTAACAATTCTTTGCCATTCAAAAAACGTCCACAATTCTTTTTAGTTTTTGGTTTTAGTTATTTTATTATCGACATTTATACTCGAACTTTGTGGTTTCGTCAAAAACTATTATCGTTCTTCTCGTCGATGTTTGGAATACATTAGATTCTAAACAACACTTTAACATAAGAAATGTTCTTAGAGGTTATTGCATTCGAATACATCAAATATATAGTAAACATTTTGATGTCTTAGAAATACAGAAAGATAAGATCATATTAGATTGTGTTGGTTTTTGTTTTTGAATTTTTATAGAAATTGTCTTACGAAGTTTTAGGTTTTAGGTTTTAGTACTAGAACAACAAATCAAATTTTGAATAAAACAAAAATTACGTACGACTCCTTTTCCAGGATGTGTAAAAACAGGTTCTTGGAAGGATTCTTTTGAAGACAAAGTAAACTTATTTTCTGATACATCTTTTGACGCTTTTTTTTTTACAATTTCCATCCATTTACATAGACGTTCCCGATAAAGGCAGTATATATTAAGCTCTATAAACGGGGATGGATCAACATTTTACAAAACAGATACAACATTTAATACTTAACGGGATTCATTGACGAATTTAACACACCACAAGGGAACACTTGTGGCAAATATTATTTCAGTGATCGATTTGGTTAAATTACGGGGATTAGGAGGGATTGAACCGGGTCGCTCCATTACGAAACTTGAAACCTAACCACTGGAGCCAAGGCTATAAAAACTACCCCCCCCCCCTATCTAACTTCTGTTAAAATCATGATGAAATGATGATATTTGGTACACAAGTCAAAATTTATATCTAGTTTAAGAAAATTGAAAAAATGGTTGGAAATCTGGTAAATTTTTGCTGGCATAAGCACTTTTTTTGCCAATTTTTCAGAAATTTTTGACCAAAAAGTGCCAAATTTTAAACAGCCGTAAAATATGTTCAGATGATCAAAATTTTGTGAATGACCCATCAAATGAAAGGTAATGGATAATAGATTGCCATAAGAAACACAGAGACAAAAATAAATGAAAATTGCCAATTTTCCAGAAAATTTGACCAAAAAGTGCCAAAATGACTAATGAGTACCACCCGACAAAATGTCTTTGTCATGGGAACCAGACCATCTACGGACTCTTTTTCAGGAAATGTTCACAACTAAATTTGGTTCACTGAAAAAAAATTCCTCCAATCGTTTTTTATTTTTTAAAAAGAATTTGGGGTTGTAGAAATTACCCCCCCCCCCATGAAGAATAGAGTTAAGCCGTTTTCGCTGCAAGATTTTATTTGTTGTTTGGTCTACGGAGAGAAGGATCATAGTGCGTTTTTTATTCGAAATAAAGGAGCTGATTTGATCGTTTTTCCTTTTCTGTTTGGCTGGTCGATTTTGCTCTACATGCGTCACGTGATACCATTTTAAACCATTTTTTCTTTGATCCCATTTTACACGCTTTTTTAACCAGTGGTGTCGCGAAGGGATGAAATGTGTGGGAGGGGGTGGGGGATGCAAACGAAGCAATACCCGACAGTGTAATAACCATTTTTTTATTGTAAAAATAAGTCCTTCTGTGTGCACCAACCCAAAAGACCTCTGTTTTTAGAAAAATATCCGACAAGTAGGGTACACCCGTACAAACTAGAGTACACATACGTTAGAGTTAGTTCATAAAATCTTCGTTGTTTAAGCATAACATCACTAGAAATAGATCTTATTCTGTTCTCTTTATTTGGACGATCTTGTGGAAACACGACGCCATGTTTTCAACCGATTTTTTTTAACTCATGTCTACGATTCCATCTACCATTCTATCAATACAAACTAGACATCCTTTACGAAAGGGACATTCAAATCAAACCGTTTCTTAGCAAATGTTACACTACTATGACCACCATTATGAAAATGTAAATCATGTTTCTATGGAGATTGAATAGTAGGAAAAACAATAACAGAAATTGTCATACCAAACATAAATCAATGAGAAATCAAATTACTTTTGAACCCCACCTCCATTTCATATCAATACATGGACAACCATTACAGAACGTAATGAGCGTGAACGCCCAATAAAAACCATCGTTACATTTTCCTCCCGCCACCTGAACGCAGGTGAAAGTTGATAACCTTGCTGTTGTGGTTACCCAACCACGTTGCTAAGGGCTTTTAGTAAGCTGTTGTGTGAATTACATTTTGATTGATTGATTGATTGAATGATTGTTCAGATGCATTGATTGTTCATAACCACTATTGTTTTTAGTGACACGCATTTGAAAAGAACAAGTGGGTTTTGTGATTACCCAATCCCTTTGACTATTTCGTGTGGCATAAATACATGTCAGATGAATATATACTCTATGATGTGTTTAACCCGATTATTCAAATCTATGGGAAAGAAATTGACAGGCATATTCCCAGCTACGTTTGCTCGCCTGCTATGTACGAATAAGTACGTTTTTAGACTTTATATTGATATAATAAATTGCGCAAGAGGGTTTATGATTACCCTATTTCCGCCAATGACAGGTGAAAGGATTACACAGCTAATAGTGGTTGTAGAATAGAACATTTTCACATCAGTTATTGACAGGATTCAGATTCTTCTACTCTGTGTGGCGACAGTGAATATTTTGATCAATAAGCGCGAAAAAATAAGGAAGGATAAGCGATTGTTTCACACCCTAACGAAGGAAAGAAATAAAAGAAATTAGGAAAATGGTGTGGGGAAGAAATTTTCACCGCTGATCTGCGAGAAAGAGTGAAGTGATATTCCTTAGAACCTACACTTTTGTTCTATCAAATTATCACAAGAAAAAAAAAAGTTTCATTCGTGTTAAAAATAGTTCCTTTAACTAAGCGAATTGATCCCTCGCGTTTGGTCAACATGTTTACCATTGCAAACCTTATAGATTCAGTTTCGATCTTTTTAGCCCCTGCCATAAAAAGATCAGAAATTATGAGCAATAAAAAATCACCGTAGAGAATATTAGATTAAAAATACTTAATGATATACTTATTTGAGATGTTTATTAAAGAATTAAGGTGCCCCCAGTAGCGGAAAGTGTACGAGACTGCGATGGTGATCGCGGTAAGCAGAGACAAATCTCAAGTTCTAACTATAACTATGTTCTAACGGAATGATTTAGGATAAACACAATTCCAATGTTTTTCTATTCGAAGAAAGGTAGGTTTGCCTGAAACTGAGGGTTATCAAAGATTTGATTTGTGTGAGGTTTTTTATATCTCATTTGGTATTTGTCGCTGTTTGACACTTGTGGTGACAAATCTTTTTTTTGCATAAACGTTTAAAAAACTCCGGTTATACCGACAAATAAAAAATTTGTCCCTTGGACATTTAACGAAAAGATCAACCACAAAACATCTTCATGGCAGCAACTTCAAAAATGTTCTGCTTCTGGGCCAATCAGATTCTTGATGACATCATTTCTAACCAATCAAACTGCTTCTTGGACCGGGCCGTGTTCAAAACATGTAGATCGGCAACCTCTTAACATTCATAAAATTAGATAATAATTTCTATTTATCAAAAGTGAGAGTACCGGAAAATAGACATTTGACTGTATTTTCGGATTCCTCTCTTGTTCCAAAGTTAATCAATGGATATTGTGTTTAAAGAAGATATAATAAATTCTTGATACTAAATTGGGTTACGGTTAACTGACGACGAAATAGGGGTCAAAATAACTTTTAAAAGGCTATGATAAAAAGTGAATAATATTAGGGTCATTACCAGTTGGATAACGTCATACATTCGCAGATATGTGTTAAATTTAGAATTGCCTCATCTTAAAGCCTTGTCTACATCTTAAAGCCTTGTGTACATCTTGAAAACTTCTCCACGAATTATTGGTAAACTTTGCCGATTGATTTGTTTGAAATTACATCATTAAAAATCAGATTGGTTATTGAAGAATTCATAGTTTTGTCAAAACTTTTAATCACAATAATGAAGTAGAAAATTAGGGGTTTTTTGGAGACAGCCCTATGAAAAGAATATTTTACGCGCTTTTTGGATGAACTGAACCTAAATTATCCAAAAACACCTATAAACACCTACATGGTTATAAACCGACCACTTGTTAAAAAGAGAATTTTAAGCTCTTTCTTATGGGTTATATTGCATTTTGTTGATTAGACAAAAATGACCTGAACGCCCTAAATTGTCCAAAAACAAAAAACTCCTGTATGGTTATAAACTGACAACTCGTTAAAAAGAGAATTTTAAGCTCTTTCTCATGGTATATCTTGCATTTTGTTGATTATACAAAAACAACATTAATTAACCAAAAATAAGAAAAATAAAATATTTACTTAAGGAATCCAAACATAAAAACACCTACCTGGTATCAAACTTAAATCGATCCCCTTACAATCATCCCCCGCACACACATGCCACAACCCACGCGTCCCCTTCTCTTCAAAGTCGGCCCATGCGCCCGTCACACTCCCTATCGCCACCAGGCATACCGCCATCAAACATAAAAACATCAAGAAGATACGCCCACGGTCCAAACCTAGACGTCGCGCTCGATCCATGGTCAGTCTTCCCTAGAATCTATGATGTCAAATGTGTTTGTCTTTCTTTTTGTCTTCGTAGAGTAATAACGGTGCATTTCACGGTAAGGAAATGCTGGCTCACTTCTTGAAGTCTTTTGACGTGTTTCTTTTCGCGTCGAATATCCTTTGGTTTTAATTGTACTTGGTTTACTAAATTAAGACGAGAGTATTTAGGGATCGCCGATTGGTTGAAAACTACATCATCGAAAATCTGATTGGTTGAATTTCATAATTTTGACTTTTGACAAAACATGAAAGTGTGACATTTTCAAATTTAACCAATTAGCTTTCTAATGGCGTAATTTCTAACCAAAGGTTGAAATAAATAAATTTGAAAAATGGCGATGCTTACTCAAAGAAGAAGCCAATTTTTTCAACAAATTGTTGCGAACTAAACAATTTTACATATTTTTAGATCATGAAAACATTCACTTGTGACCTCTACACCACTACATAGAGTTGAACACGTGACCTCTACACCACTACATAGAGTTGAACACGTGACCTCTACACCACTACATAGAGTTGAACACGTGACTTCCTTTCAAGCACTCGCACTTATCGTTGTG
>JAUKPT010003448.1:0-12039 GCA_032273505.1 Nanomia bijuga | reverse complement strand
CCAAGAATGAAAAATATTTTGAAAAAATAAGTCATCTCACCCTCCAGACCTCAGTTCAAAAAAAATACCCGACAACATTAACCAAAAATCCGACAGCTTGGAAAAAAGTGTGGGGGGGGGGGGGTTGTAAAACCCCCCCACAGACGACGCCACTGCCAATTAGTAACAAGAAAAAACATAATATTTAAAACCTTAAGATCATGTTGGTGAAATCTACCTAAGACTAAGCATATTGAGGCGGGGTTTCCAGCTCTCTTGAAAAAAATTATAACTAGTTATTGTAAAAAATTAATTTTGATAAAGTAAGCGATTGGCCATTAAACTGGGCCAACATAAATGAACAATTATTATAACACATAAATACGAACGAATAATGTGGCTTGTGAATTGGGCTCGAAACTAGCTAAACAGTGCAGTCCAAATAGTGCAGTGGTGGAGAGGTCAATCTTTTATTTTACAAAAATATCATTATACAAGAGCTTGTGCAAAGTTCTCTTAGCTCAAGTGTAGCCCTCCGGTTAAGAGTGTTTCACGGAGGTATTTTTCCGAGCACCCTTTTTTATGGGGCTTTTTTACAAAATTAAACTTTTTTATGTATCACTGACGTTTATGGACCCAAAATGTTATACCCATTTCTACGGAAATTGAGAGTCAGAAACGACCCTTTTCTGCGGCACATCCTGTCAGCGCTCATTTGGTAGTAACCCCCCTCCCTCCAGACAGTAATGTCGTTGACATCAAATAGTCGTATAGTACGTTAGAAATTGCAGCATCAATGTAAAATGTCTCAATTTGATGAATTTGTTAAAATAAAAACTTGAAAATGTTAATACATTATACCAATCAGAATCTTAATGATGTAATATATAACAAGTTAAGATGTCGAATCAGCCATAAATTGACACGACAATCCTGACAATAGGACACCAGTCGAGACATTTAAAAAAACTTGCAAGTAAAATGAAAAAAAAAGACTTTTCAATTTCCTGAGATTTCAGAGATTTTGGGATATAAGTGACCATCTGTCATTTACTAAATCATCAGGTCTTATTTTCTAAAAGAAGTTTGATGAAATGAACAAAAGCAAAAATGATCAATCATTTTATTCAATGTCTATTTTTCAGAAGTCATTCAAGTCTCTTGTAGTACCGTATAAACCCACATTCGTACCAACAATTTGGAGCATAAGAATTTCAAATTTGAGAATTTATGTGTACTGACTTCTATAGGAATATACAGTTGTAATGTATAGTCTTCCAAAAAAAGTCTATTTTAACTACGACAACCAAAGGAATCGCATTTTTTATAACTTAGAAATAAGGGAAAACATGTTGAAAATATTTACTCGCTCGACTAACCTTGAATTCACTTTTTTCTGGATCGACACATTGTATTTCAATAGCGTCGTAGGCATGTTCTACAGCACTGAATAAACAGGATGTTGCCCTAAATAAAGGAAAGAAGATATTTCTCATAACCATAGTTCCGTTGGGGAGTCCTAGCCCTGTTTTTGAGACCCCCAGACTTTGGTCTAGCCCAACCCTTTTTAAGGGAAATTTTCCAACCCCCAATCTTTGGCCTATGAAAATGTTGACTACCTTTTTAACCCACGGTAATTTGACCCCCCTAAAAAAACAGTGTTCCACTAAATGCACCGAGTAAAAAAAATACGTATGAAGTATTATCAACACAATTCAAGATATTTTCCAAGTTTTTGTTAAAATTTATCAAAGCAATCGTGAGTTATACAATTATTAGTAAACTCACTTTAGTATAAAAACTAGCGTGAGTGTTTTTTTAACAAGAGAAGGCGCGTTAAAACTTAACACAAAAGCCTTTTTCTTAAACTTTCTGACGTTTAATTTTATTGAATTTCATAAATGTTATGTAATTTGATATTTCAATCACATAAAAAAAAGATTTTTTATTTTTTATTTCGTAAATCCGAGTTATGTGGGATTTTATATCAAGGAAGGTAGTTTAACTCCCCCCATTCCTCACCGCGGGTTAAAAGGGGGGGGGCGGAAATATGATAACCAATGTTCCATCAGGTTATTAAGGCACTCCCAGTAAGAATTAAAAAAATGAACAAATTTCTGTGACAAGTATTATACATTTTTTCATGGATGTTTTGCATCTGGCTGTATCTCTTAATATATCAGCATCACACTGGTAGCTGCAATACCCATATTCTACTGCCCTGCTCAAAACTTGCATAATTTTGATGATTGAGTGGTTAAAACAATTATATTATAAATAAATCAATTGATAAAACTTTAAGAAAAGTAAGAGTATCACGGGGTATAAACTTATAGTAGAACAGTCATGCAAAGGATCATCTGACAACTGTTCCATCTAGTGTTTTCATGGTAAGTAAAAAAAAAAAAAAAAAAAAAAAAAATTCAGCCCTGGGATCTAATTATTTCACAATTCTGGGATGTCATCCTTCTTTGAAGGACCGACTGTCAACAGATGAAAAATGTTTCCTGTCACCTGTATTCTTTCTTCTAGTTTTTTTGAATAAAAAGTTCTCAGAAGTAAACTTTTCACCTTTTCGATTAAATGTTCTGAGGGGACCTACCTACAAAACTACCCAATTTTTTGAGCTACCCAATTTCCCTCACATGGCATGGATCGACTTGACAGAATTACAGTCACAAGATTATCTATATATTTCAAAGTAATTAAAGCTACCGCTAAATTAAAATATTGAAATTGTTGGTGTGACTGTGTATTGAACTCAGATCACACAATATCTAGTATTGATTGCTACAACTCGGCAATTTATCAGCAAACCAAGACCATGAAAAAATAAACAATAAAACCCTTACCTTAATTTACATTGCAAAGAAACTTCCCCATGATCTAACATGAGCAATTCATTAAAACAGTGGGTGCTGTTATGGTTTTCAATAAACCTCTAAAATAGATAAGCCGAATGGATAATATAAAATAGATAATCGATCTTGATTATTGATAATGCATACTAAATTAATTCTCAGAAGGATAGAAAATGTCCGTGTTGAAAGCAATTAAGGGTCATTCTAGACAAAATATATGACAGTATCAGGTAAAAATCTAGTAAATATAATATCAAATTATTCAGTTAAGTATTTTCCAGAAACAAATCTGTCTGTCCACCATCTTTATCATTTCTAAATAAGAAAAATATTTCAGGCGAAATGAAAAATTATCATGACTATATCATCATAACGATTATGATTCTCAGAGCCTAAAAAAGATATCATGTAAATATCAGGTTGATCATGATTATCAGAAAACTGATTTTTGAGACCCTCCTGTTGTAAAAAAGTTTCAAAAAATGCTGAAACTTAGCTTGATACTTGAGGCTGGAAGAAAATTTTATTTAAATCTTATTTTTGGCTCGAAAAAGGTAAAATAAGGCAGAATTTTATCAATTTTGTACATTAAGTATGAAAAAATAAACAGGAATTAAAAGGGGGAAAAATTCAAAAATTTGCATAAATAAATTTGAAAACAATTTTTTTTATGTGATTTTTCACCAAAATGGCCTTGTAATGAAAAGATTCTAAAAAACCATACACCGAAATTTAAGTTTGGCCTTATGCTACATGATGAGGAACGTTTTTTTACTCACCCAGTATCAAAATTAAGGGATTCATTGTCAACAAGTTAGGGGTAATTTTGGCATTTGATTTGCACAAAACTATTTGATCAAGAATCTATGATTGTTCACCTAGAAAAAGTTACATGGTTTTCAGTTTTGACAAAGCTACAATAACGTAACCAATCTTGTTGTAGTCACAAATTTGATCATAAAATATAGCTATTCATTGGCTTACCCTATTAAAGCCAGCTTCTATTAGTGGTTCTATAGATGTTTCTTCTGTGTCATTTCTAAAAAGAAAAACAAATGGTAGTAAAGAAAAGATGGTTTTAGTACTTCAACAAAAAAGACTACAAAAAGAAACAACACCTGTTACCAGTCACCATACAACTCCTCTTTTACACCCCCCTTGTAATCTTGTAATCATTATGTAGAAGCGAAAGCAGATCAAGTTTGTCGTATAAACGGAAAAAATGAAAATAGAACTGGAACAAAAAAGTAACCTTCAGCTTTGATTATAATCTATATATCATTGGGAATATAAATCACTATCTTCTTAATTAATCTTAATCAATCTAGTGATTTTACTAGTGATTTTTCTTAAAACTAGCAAAACCAAAATTGCCAAAATTACTCGAGAGGAAATTCAAATAATATGTAACATTAAAGTGAACCCCCTGAAATCTTGATTTTCCTGAATATCTTTCATTGAGCAAAATGATGGACACATGGCTTAATTTTGATGTTTTAGGTAGATCTTAATATAATTCTCCAATTCATAAATAAATTTTTATTTGTAGTATCAACTCTTTGATAACCAATTGAAAGAAAGCAAAAATACAGTTCGAGGCTTACAATTCGGCGAAATTAAGTTTAGTGTTGAAACAATTTAGTGACAGTGAATAAAGTTTTGGAGTGAAATCAAACGATTTTTAAGTGAAAAAAACAAAACAAATTTTAATTAATAAACAGCTCCTTCATAGACGGTTAATTTATCAAACAACAAAAATGACACTTAATTGAGGTGGCAAAAAATTGAGAAACTTCCCCGTGAAGTAATTTTAATTAACAAGCTAAAATCAACAGTTTAATGCGTTAAGATGATTATTAAATGTGAATACAATATACAATATCAACAAGCATATTGTTCTTTGCAAAAAAGAAAAAATTGCAAGTCCATTGTGGATCAGTCCATCTTAAGAGATGGATTAGTCGTAAGAGCATCACAGTAGAATTCATGTCCAATTATGAACAATTTAGAGGGTTTCAGTTATTATCGAGGAATCTGATTGATAAACCAATTTATTTCTTGAAATAAATCTACTGTAAAAAAACAAAATTGTGACAATTGAGACAATTTTAGCCTAAATGGTTAGAAATTACAGCATCCAAAAATGATAAAAACGCTCCTACATCAACCAATCAGAATCTTGATGTTTTCATTTCCAACCAATCAAAAGATTGAATTAGCCATAATTTAGCAACAATCCCAAAAGGCGACAGTTTTTCTATAAATTTATAAAATCATTGCTTTTACAGAATATATTATCATTTTCTGTAGGGTAAAATACGAATACAGATTATTCTTCAAAATATTAAGAAATGACTAAATTTGAGCTTTTTAGTATTAGAAGATACAATTGAACTTAAACTCAGCCAAAGTCTTTTCCATTGTTGGAGCATATGAGAAAAAACATACCATGTATATAGAAGATGACTACTCTCATCAAATATCTTGAAGCGAATAGTGATGGTTGTTTTGTCTGGGTTTACAAGAATAGAAAAACCCTCCACCACAACAATGACCACCAAAAAGGGCAATTATGAAAAAAAAATCTTAATTACAGAGCTAGAGTTTCGAAACATAACATGTCTATTAATTTAGACCTAAAAACCAGAATTTATAGGATAACTGTTACGAAATTGCTGTATTTCTTGACAATTAAATTGACGTTTACGCTGTTGGTTATTTGTAGAGTGGGAACGAGTTACGCATCCATATCTAGTTACAGACAACGCACAAAAGAACACCACTTTCGTACACACATGAACATCAACAGAGAGAAGATAAAGGAAAAGAACGCCAGACTTTTTATCACATGAACATAATTATATTGGAAGAGATTAAGATAAGATCTGAACTAGAGAATATATCACAGGATTCGAGCTACATTGAACAGTGACAACCTTCTTGCGAAGATAAACATCTCAAATCCTCTCTTACATACAACCTCCCACTCATTTCACCCACACAAACGTACTCAAATATCGCGTTTGAAGACATTATCAAGTACTAGCCATGATACCACTAATTGTTTTGAAAAGCAAGACAATATTTACTTTATAATGTCTCCCTTCCAAAATTTTGCATGTTCAGCACGTGACCCTAAATAATAATCAGCAATGAATTCTGTTTGAAAACCATTGAATTACTTGTTGATGTCAGTCACTTTAATTGTTAACAATACCTTAGGGATTGTCTACAAATAATAAGTAAAATTGTTTTCTAAATGGTCAAAAATTACATCATCAAGATTTTGGTTGGCTTCTTCTGAATTGGAATATGCATTTTCAGCTCTCACAAAACATTAAATGGTGATGTTTTAGATATTCATGACATAATCTTCAACCGATCAAACAGCAGACTTACTGATAATATCATCATTGAATTCTGTTTGAAAATCATTGAATTTCTTGTCAATTTTATTGTTAACAATACCTTAGGAATCATCTCAAAAGTTTGTCTACTTTATACTATTGATTGGTTGAATATTACATCATTAAAAATCTGATTGGTTCATTTAAAAATGATATCCTTATTTTTTACTTTTTTATATTTTTGATGGTCCCCTACTCTCACTCACCTTTACAAACATTTAAGGACTTTCAGCAAATTATAGGTAAATTTCATTGGTTTAATATTACATCATCAAGATTCTGACTGGTTCACTTGAGAATTTTATCATGAGTTTTAGTCTTAACAAAATATCAAATGATGTCATTTTGAACCAATGCAACTTCGAATTTTACCTATATTTCACTGTCACTGTTTGATTCTCTTTGTTCTGATTGACAAGTAAAATCAAACAATGAAAATATATCAGGAGAAAAATTCTGGGTATTTTGCAAGAAAAAAAATGTATAACTGTTAAGGATACTATGGCATTGCAGGTGCAAAATATTAAAATCGAACTTCTCCTGTATGTCATATAGTCATCAGCAAAAATAATCTAACCTACATTTCTAGATTAATCCCTAGCTGTCAATTGGGAAATGTATGACCCACCCCACTCCTCCTTCTAGAAGGAGGAGCAGGTAGAAATCAATATCTATCATGAATATGCCTCAAAATGGTAGCAATAGGAACAGTAACTGTAGTAGTTGAGGTAACACATCAGTGATTACTTTGTAACTATGGCTAATTTAGCTGTTTTAATGACAAAAAATCATTAAACTAAAAATTATGATTCGACCAATCCTGTAAAATAAATAAGGTAAATCTCATTGTATAAAAAAGGTACTAACATTTTACTTACTTTTTTATAACCCCTATGATAATAGTATTTACATCAGGTCTGGTAGACCGCAAATTCCTAAAAGAAAAATAATATGATGAATATAAAATTTTACAAAATTCAAAATTCAAAATGACTTTTGTGGATAAAAAAAATACTATTTTATCATAGAAAATCATGAATTGGATAATATAATGCAACCACATATAATTTAGTACTAAGGCATATTTTGGTACAATCCTTAATTCTGTGCACTAATAATGAGAGCTCAAATTTGTTTGTAAACAAAATCAAAAAGATCATTTGCAACGTTTTCTTTCTCTCAACCTAGGTTTGATGATATCATATAATTCACCTTACGCCTAGAGTTCCTCGGCAACAAAACCACAAAAAAAAAGATTTTGTGGCAATAAAATTTATTATCTTTTGTAAACTTTTCATACTTTTCTTTTGTTAGACGAGCTGAAAGAAATCCGTCAATAAAAAACGAGAATAATAACAAAGTTGCAGGTTACTGTCCTATCATAGGGTTGATACCAAATGGCACCAAAAATTCCATCCTAAATTTGGCTTAAAATGGGGAAAATTTCCAGCCTGTTTACACTCTTTGAGAATGAAAGCTCAATGGTTTGCTAGCCTTTTCAGCCATTTATTTTTTTCCATGATGATTATCCAGCTTTTAAATTTTAATTTTAATTTTTGTTATGCTTTTAAGTGAAAAGAAAGAAGGAAATTTTAGCAACAAAATTAGTAAATTTTATATCAAATTCCAGCAATTTTAGTAAAATTGTAATGATTATTCAGACTTTCGACCCTTTTCGAACTTTTTCAGCTTTTTCATTAGTATGAAGGTATGATCAAGAAGAGAACAATGTTTCAAATGACTTATAGTTTGTAAACAAAATCAGAAAGATCATTTGCAACGTTTTCTTTCTCTCAACCTAGGTTTGATGATATCATATAATTCACCTTACGCCAAGAGTTGCTCGGCAACAAAACCACAGAAAAAAGATGTTGTGGCAATAAAATTTATAAACATTTGTGGGTTTTTTATATCTATCTTTTTATGAAAAAAAACCTTTCATACATCATTGAGGTTAATGTTTTCTTTTGTTAGACGAGCTTGAAGAGTGAAAGAAATCCCTCAATAAAAAACGAGAATAATAACCAAGTTGCAGGTCACTGTCTAACTAGGGTTGATACCAAATGGCACCAGAAATTCCAGCCTAAATTTGGCTTAAAGTGGGGATAATTTCCAGCCTGTTTACACTCTTTGAGAACAAAAGCATGATGGTTTTCTAGCATAATAACCAAGTTGCAGGTCACTGTCTAAGGGATTGTTAGTAAATTTTCGGTAAAAATTACTGATTGGTTTAAAATTTCATCATCAAAAATCTGATTGGTTATTTAAGAAATGTCTTAATTTGTAATGCTGTCAAAACTGGTCATCAGTTACACCTAGCATTGGTTTTAGAACATATTACTTTGTATCTTATGTGCTATTCTGAACCAGCGATAATTGGTAGGAATCTTTTTGAGGCTGGCTTCCACCCCAGCGTTAAGCTTAACACCACAGTGTTTTTCTTTGAGCAGGTTGGAGAAGGGGTTTTCTACTTTTTTTCTCACATCTGAACTCGTTCAACGCTTAAGCTCACAAATACACATTTGAAATTTAAAGGATTTTTCCAAAAGCTGCAAATCATGGAAATAAATTTCTGTGAAAACAGATTCCTTCGTCAGCAATAAAAAAAAATTGAATTGACAAATAGCAGGAATTTATTTGCACCACTTACCGACATAGCAGTTCGCCATCGAAATATGTGGTTGTACGAAGATCAATAATAACAAGCTACAAAGGAAGCAAAAATAAATTTTATTCTTGATTCTAATATTTATAGAAAACAACTGCTGTCAATATGGAAATGTCAACAGTTCTTCATGTGAACTTTCTTCCAGTACAAAACAAATATCATTTTCTTCCTTAAAACACTAAAAAGAGATTTTGCTAAGTTGGAAATTTAGAAATTTAATAAATGGTTTGTGCAAAGTTTTCTTCGTATAAATAAGCATAATTGAGGTTAAAAAAAGTAATTCAGAAGCAAAATAATTTTGATGAAAACATAATAAAGTATTTCTTTGAATCTTTGAATCACTCATTTCATTCTGAGAAAAGATAATCATTCAAGTATTAGAGGCTAGAACAATAATATATATATCTACTTTTCCATTGTCAAATCTTCTTAAACAAGTATAAATCTGATCGTACCTCTGGTAGTTTTCTCAAGTAATATTCTGTAGCACTTTCTGATGTGTTATGTAACTTATATCGATAGCCTCCCCTTTTAGCAGCAGATACGAAAGCCTCTGATTGTCCATCATCTGTACCAAATATAAGTTGTATCTATGAACAAAATCAGGGTGTAAAAAATAATGAAAAATTATTTCCCGTCTTTGCAATCAATTGGGAATTTGTAGCTACTGTGGCTACATAATAGTGCGATTGAACGGTAGCAAAAAACCAATGAATTGTGCACATTGTAAGGGACCAAATAATTTTGAGATGTTCAAAGAGCTCAATGCCTGGAAATAGCCTCTCCAATTTTCTCTCTCAGACACAAAACATTTGATACTTACCTCACTTGGAAAAATATTGTAAAACTTTTTTAAGAAAAAGTTAGTAAAAAGTTAGCAAAAAGGTGTCAAGTTTGCCCAAAGCCAAATTTAAGATTGTTTTGTAATTACATAGCAGGAAGGAAGGGGTATTCCAAAGTGTGTGTTGGGGGATGTTTCATAACCAAGGTGCTGATATTTGATGCTTTTAACCAGTAAATAAATTAAAAAAATTGCAATTGCAATTTGACCCCACCCTAAAATTAAGCACAAGGTGGTCTTACATGAATACACTGCAAACAGAATGCAAACATTTGCATCACAAAGAAAGACCTAAAGACCTAAAATAAAAAGTCTGAAGAAGCAAGAACCCCAAAAACCCAGCATAGATTCGATTTGTTGCAAAACCTTGAAGGGAAAAGTTTTTAAGGGAATCAACGTTAGAAAGAAATGACAAAGCATGGTAACAAAACTTTTGGGGTTTCTGCAAATGTCTTTTTGTCTAAGTCCATCTGGAAAACTACTAATGCTGAATCCAGCCAAAGTCTTCAACATACCATCTTGGACTTTATTTCTACAGCCTACTAGATATTTACATCACCGATCAGAGATCAAATATTTGAATTCCTCCTAAAAAACAAATACATTGAAACATACTTTCAAAGAGAAACCATGTCTAAAATGAGTGAAAAACACGAGCACATCTGAAATGGAACATATCATCAACCATAGTCTGCAAAAGCAGAAAAGCCCTCTACCATCACGTGAGTATTTACAAAGCGTCCCTGGATGGCGGTAGATGGAATTGGAGACACAACTCTGTCCTGATAATAATCACGAGTAGAAGATTAACGATCTGTAAGTCTGCTGTGATATCGCCAAAACAGATTTCCTAACTCTATCAGTGATAACATGAGACCCTGAACGAACAGACATCGCTGCAATTAAGTATAGGCCCTGTTGTCTCCTGTGGGCTTAGAAGAACAGCAAATGGAAAGGTAAGAAGTACAAGGACCTGTCAAGTACCTGAAACTAAATTATACCATCAAGCACTGCGATATTAGCTTGGGAGCCATCGCAGTGATCGGATTCAATAGTTTATTTGAAGGTTCATTACTCTGGGATCTCTCCTGTAAAGAAACTTCCATGCTTAATAACTCATGGAATGCTAACATTTAAATTGGACAAAATGAAATTTTATTGAGCCGATTTCAGGAAGAAACACTTGAAAGTTCTTCTTTTGAAGAGATGCCAAATATTCCTGCAAACTCTATGTTCTACAAAAAAACAGGCAGCATGGAAAGAACCTGCAATGCTTCGTCAACTTTGTAAAAGCAAAGCCCCTCTAAAGTCATCCAATCAAAATTGATGAAATGCCTTCTGCATGGAAACTAGCTTCTGTAAGTGCAATTAATAGTTCGGCTGAACGTGCATTGCATGTTGCATCATAGAATCTACTTTGAGAGACAAAATGACATATTTGAAGCTAAACAAGATAGAGTGGACTCTCAGCTGTATCACAATTACTGAAACGGATTGACGATTGAACGCAAATACTTAGATGTCATAGAGGTCATACAATGTCCCACATAATCCATTACTGAAGGCCCAATCTACAATTGTATGAAGGATTTTCTAATTGATAGGAAAAAAGAAGTAAGGATTGAAGGATTAAAGTCAACTCAGTACAAGGTACTTTCTGGTGTTCCACAGGGATCAGTTCTTGGACCTTTTTTATCCATTCTATACATAAATTTTCTCATTGAAAAAACAGAAAATATAGACATCAATCTCCAATACCTCTATGCACAGTCAATAAATGATTCTGAATTCTCCTGACGACTTGATCTTATTTATGATGTTTGATTGGCTGAAAGTTACATCATCAAGTACCTGATAAGCCCATCTCGAAGTCATCATATTATATGTCCTTAAAGGTAAAAATGATGGGAATATTTTTTAATAAACAAACCAGATTCTTGGTGATATATATAACGAATTAAAAGATTGAATTTGCAATATAATTTGGAGATGATCCCATATCAATGAAAATCAGTGCTTCAAAACCAGACCATCGAAAAAAGACCTGGGAATAATAATAAATTGGCAATTATCTCTCATTTAATAGACAAATTCATTGATCGAAATGATGAGGCGCCCTTTCCTTTCCATGAACCAATATCTAAAGAAAGATATCAACACTATGGAAAATATACAGCTTTAGAGCTACACAGAGCTAGAAAACTTATCTCAGGATTGTCTCAGGATTATCATTAAAGCAAGGTTCAAGTCATTGCAACTTCCACCTTAAAATCAAGGAGATAC
>JAUKPT010003446.1:0-12040 GCA_032273505.1 Nanomia bijuga | reverse complement strand
TGCGGTCTGCTCGAAGTGTATTTTCGCCCACCTGATTAATCTGTTGCATATGATACGGTCGAATACAACAGCTAAAATAATTTATTTATAATTTATTTCCATAAAAAATGAAAGGCCAAAGCCTGTATTGTATGGACTCCTTATCAATAATTAATTTAATCTCGTTCGTTTTGTTTCATTGATCTCTTTCGTATTATTTGGTTTGTTGTATCTCCTTGTTCTCTATTCATACTCCGGCGCGACGTCAGGTTGCATGTACGATATTTCATAAATTCTTAGTACATTTTAACCGAAAACAAAATACCAGTTATCTTTTGTTTAGAAAGTGATTTGATCCTGATCTCTGAACATTTTATTTTAATTTGCCCTATCAAATGATGATAGTCCATAAAATAAGTTTGTTAAAATAACTATGGACTATGCTCATATGTGGCTTTCAAACAAAAATGTATCAATTATTAACCAAAAATGGCTTCAAAAATCTAACATTTGAAAGAAGTTAATCTAATTTTGATTCAGACTGAACCCTGTTCTTAAATTCTGACTCCAGAAAGCCTTTATTAGTTATGAAAAATTAGAACAGTCGAAGGTTAACAAAAAATCTTAATTTATTTAGTGACAAAGATTCCTTGAAAGATTTAGGTCGGTTGGGTGTCAATAAAAAATGTTGATGGTAAAAGTTTAGCAACTCTTTGTTAGCTATTAGACCAGCAAAAATATTCCATTTCTTGGACGCGTCTAATATCTTCTCTTCCCTAAAGTATATCTACAGTATTTTCTTACAATTGTTTATAAAAAGAAAATACAAAAAATTGCTCGATTATTGTTTCTTGGTCCTTACACATAAAATCTTCCACTCTTTGCTGAAAAAGCTTTCTAAAACTGTACACAAGTGTCGTCGTTTTATGCAAGGTTAATGGTACAAAGAAAACTTCTTGCATTCTTTCTTTTATATTTATAATCTTTGTGGATTAACAAATCATTTTAAATGGCTTCAGAAAGCTTTTCCTTAAAATATGACTGTAAGCCATGCTAAGCTGATCTTGAGATTTGCGCTACACGCTTTTACCCCCGCCTTAAGCAGTTTTAAAAGAAATATATCCCCGTCGATTGATTTTATCACATGATCTTGTAGAGTTATGACATATGCAACAATTTGCAGCTTCATCTTTAACAAATTTATTCTAAATATTGACTTGCAAAACATTAGAAAATATATCATCTTACATTTGCCATCACTTGTTAACGTTTTAACGAAATATTAAAATATAGATTATTACTGGCAACCTAGTAGGGACATTTAGCATTATATATTTGCTGCACGTTTCGGAGTCTGACATTAGATCAAGGCCGCAGGCCGAGTTCATCATTATTGATTTAGAAGCAAGACATATCTGATGTCAGACAACGAAACCGTGCAGCAAATATATTGTCGTAAATCACCCAAATTTAATAGTGTGTAACATTTTCTTTGTTGTGTGTATCATTTTTTTTAATGGTACATAGAAATCTATAACATTATAATGTCACGCCCTAATCAACCAATCAAGTTGCGCTATTTTGCTGCGAGATACGACAATAAGTAATTTCTAATAAAACAGCGTGCGCATTGGTAGAAACAATACTGATAAAACCATAGTTAGTATAACGTATGGTTGGGAAACGCTATTGAACTATAATAAAGACATCGTCGTACATTTGTGCACGGGTTATGACACGTGAGTTGAAATTTAAGACTAAGTCTATTATATATCAGCGTTACATTTATTATGACACGTTGCCCAATTGGTTTATAAAAATGGTATTGTTTCGGTTAATTGTTTTTATCAATAGATTTCAATACATTGGGTAGTTATTTTACCGTGCACAATATCCACAAAAACATAAAACAATATGTTTCCAAACCATTAGATTATACTAACTGTGATAAAACGCATTGCGCATTGGACTTTTCTTCCTTGTGACGCAAATCTCAAGATCAAATTAGCTTGGTCTAATACACGCGAATACGAACCTTTTAGAAGCGTTTAACCCGCGGTGAGGAGTGATATAAAATATATAATAAAAAGATATAAAATCCTACACAACTCGGATTTATGAAATAATTTTTTTTTTTTATGTCATTGAATATCAAATTACATAACATATATGACATTCAATAAAATTAAACATCAGGAAGTTTATGAAAAAAGGCTTTTGTTTGAAGGTTTAACGCTCCTTCTTTTGTTAAAAAAACAATCGCGCTAGTTTTTATACTAAAGTGAATTTACTAATAATTGTATAACTCGCGATTACTTTCATAAATTTTAACAAAAACTATCTTGAATTTTGTTGATAATACTTCATACATTTTTTTAACTCTGTACATTTAGTGTCGACCATTGAAAATATAGGATTTGCTGCAGGTTAAGAGAAAATTTCTATTAGTATTTACAGCAGGGTCTCCTAGAATCTCCAAAAACTCATAAACTTATAGATTCTTAGAATCAACAAGAATCACCTAAAAAAATTATCACAAATGCTTGAAATTGATAAGAGGAATGATTTGCTTTTGCATTTTTGTGTCTCTGGATTAGTGTCAATTTGATGTCCTCTCTACTTTGATTTTGATTAGAAAAGGTGTTCAGGAATGTCTTGTGTTTAATCTCCTAAAATCTCCAAAAAAAAATTACCCATTACAACTAATAATCCCAAGAAACTCCTAGAAAAAATGCTTAAAAATCTCCTGATTCACCTAGCAAGTTTTAAAAAAGCAATTCTTCCTCATTTGATCCTCAAAGAGCAATAAGGGATTGATTTAAGCTTCATAAGTCTGATGAGCATGGTTATTTCATGGATACATATTCTGACTAGAAACCCACATTTCTCCAGATTTGAATGGTATGCGAAGGGCTTATATCTTCCTTGATTTTCAAAACTTTTTTCCCTTCCCGCTGCCCTTCCCGCTTGCCAGAATATTTACCCTGGGTTATTTGACTTAACATGTTTCATGATACTTCATCTATTTTTTTGATTTTTCAATATGTTTTAGATCTCTGTACCACCAATCTTTCAAGGTTTGGTTTTTCTCAATGCCATCATAAAATATAACAGGGTGCAAAAATACAATCAATGTAGGACATATAAGTTGTAAGTAATAACATATTCTTATGATAATCAAGTTCTCAAGAGTTTGTCCCCATGACATTTTTTAGGATTTACACAATTACTCATGGCAAGTTAATGCTATTCTGTATGCATTAATAAACTACCACTTACATTATTTTCTATACTTTTGAAATTTTTTAATGGCTGCTACATGCCTAGGAGGTCTCAATCTACGATACAAGCTCCCACCTGGTTTTCAAGAGGTCAACCCCCAGCACCCGAACCAAAGAAACCAATAATTGAAAATATAGTGGAGTAATATATTTGACTGAATAATAAAATACAGTTTCTTAGAAATGAAATAGTATTCGGGGAAATTTAAGATGATCTTAAATGTCAAAGATAAAAATTGATTATGATTTGGAATACCTTAAAGGGAAGAAATTTTGGTGAAGATATTTTCCTGGAAATTATCTTGTTTAATATTTTTATCTAAAATCAAAATTACTGAAAGAACTTATACCATTCCCCACTTAAGTCTGTCTAGGCAGGGTTGGTTTGCGACTGGCTGGAGGGGGGGCTTGGTATGTACCAGATAAAGCTAATAAAGAAATGGCCTGTTGTTTTTGTGGTTGAAATTTAACCAATTTCCATACTTTCCTTTAAATATTAGTTTTTTATCTTAAATCATTAAGTAGAGAAGTACTAAATAAGAAAACCTGGAAATATTTCTAAAAAACATTTATGGAGAAAGAGCCAGTAAGACTCTCTGAAAATGTCAAAGGGTGTAAGGAGAATGTTTTTGTATGCATTGGTGAGCTGATGTCCAAATATAATCCAGTAGATCTTTGTGCTGGAAAAGCAAACTTTAAAGAAGTTGTTCCTGATAGATTAAGAGATGCTCTTGTTGCCACCCAAAATTCTGATGTGTCTTATGCAATGGATCAATATGCTCGATCCAAGGGTCATCCAGATCTTGTACGTGAACTAGCTGACATTTATAGTAAAATATTGTGTAGAGATATCAACGCCATGGATGAGATTCTTACCACAATAGGTGCAGATGAATCACTTTTTTGTATAACGAAGGCAATTTTAAATCCTGGTGATGAAGTTATTATCATTGAACCATTTTACGTCAGTTTTGAAACATTTGTAAAATCATGTGGTGCTGTGCCTCGTTTTGTGACCCTTCAAAGGAAAGCTGGTACTAAAACGGCGAATGATCTTGTATTAAATGAGGATGAACTTCGGCAAGCATTCAATGAAAAGACACGTGCGATTGTTGTCAATTCTCCTCACAATCCAACTGGGAAGATATTCAACTTTAAAGAAATGACACTGATTGCTGATCTGTGCAAACAATACAACTGCCTATACATAAGTGATGAAGTGTATGAATGGCTGCGCTACGACGAAGAGAGAGTTAGCATCACTTCAATACCTGGAATGTGGGAGAGATCAGTGACAATAGGTAGTGCTGGAAAAGCATTCAATGTGACTGGATGGAAGGTTGGATGGTCAATTGGGCCTGAGTACTTAATTTCTGCAGCATACAAAATACATGTTGACACTGTTTATTGTGTTGCGACCCCCTTGCAGGCTGCTCTTGCTGAAGTGTTACGGCATGAAAAGAACTTGATTGGTACAGAGGAGTCATATTGGTATCAACTTTCCAAAATGGCCAAGGTAAAAAGAGATAATCTTTATAGGATGTTATCTGATGCAGGGTTGGATCCTTTGTTGCCCAATGGTGGTTACTTTATGATGATTGATATCAGCAAATTTAAATTTGATTCAGATTCTAAAATTAAGGAACATGACAGGCAAGTTTCTAATTGGTTGATTACAGAGATAGGGCTTGCAGCTCTACCTGTCAGTGCATTTTATTCAGATGGCAATAAATATGATAAATATTTACGTTTTTGCTTCATGAGGTCTGATGACACATTGGAAGCAGCTGAAGAAAAAATAAAACACTTAAGAGATTGAACTGTTCAGTGAATCCCTAATTCAATAGACATGAACTGTATGCTGTTCATGATTTATATACTATACATACAAATTTCTTTCACTGTTCCGTACTGTTCAATCCTGTTGTTCTTTTTTCACAAATTGTTTTCAATCCTTCGTGTAATTTCCTGGCCAATTTTGAGTGAAAATAGTGGTTTAACAGAAAACCTAGTTAGTGAGCATTCAAACATTACATAGCGCTCAAAGGGGCATCCAATAATTAAAAGTGTTATGAGGGGAAATTTATCGTTTTTACAAATCTTTGTAGTGAAATAGGAATAAGTTAAGATGCAGAAATAATTGAAATTCTGATTTTTTGGCAGCGCCTGCAAAGCATAATTAATTTTTTAACTGATTTTATTTGATTTGGTATAAATTTTATATATGATTTTATAGAATTTTATAGAATTTTGTAAGAATAGAGTACAGATTATTTATAAGCAATGTAATATATTTAGAATTGAAATTTAAAATGAAGTTTTCATTTACATAATGTTTTCCCAAGGATCATCTATGTTAATGCAATCACAATTGTCTGTGGCCGAATCCAAGTAGTAGCCTTTTTTTTTGGCAAGATAAGGACACTTTCTCCAGATGTCTAAGTGGACATGGGAATCCTGTTGCCTAACCCTCCTGAAACTCTGAAAGTCCTTTGTTGAATGATGAGTTTGGACATAAATTCATAAGTTAGCCACAGCCATCTCTGTGCTAAACCCCTATCTGATGCTTCATGGGAATTATCACAAGTGGGTGGGTGGTGTTACAGATGATATTTGTTTACAATAGTTATTTTTTAACTAGAAAGCGATGAAAAGCATTCATATTCGTTGTCCATTCTGTGTCACATGAATTTCAGGTGGTTAATCATTCTCAAAAGTGCTGTTCACATTACTACATCAGGTAGTTCATTCACCAAATGATGTCTATTTTTGTCAGTCAAACCTGAACATCTTTCTCTCAATGCATGAAACTTGTTAGTGTTCTTTTGTTGAAATATTTACTAATTGTTTGATTGAATTTTCTTTTGTCTTTTTGTTTTTATTGTGACAAGTTAGATGATACTTCTATGACCTAATACCTTGTTGATTGCTGATAACTTTTCTGTTTGGATAAGTATATAAAGTGTATATGACTGGAAGATTTAATCAAGAGAATAAATAAATTTTGTTTCTTAATTGTTCTTCCTACAGCAGAACAAGTTAAAAAGATATCTCCCACAATGAATTTCCAATATTTAATTGTTAAAAAAGAACTTCAAAATAGGCCTGCTTGAAAGAAAATAATCACTGGGAATGATTCCAATCTTCCCATTAAGCGACCGCTCAAAACCGAACCATTGAGATTCAAACCTGCTTTAGTTAATGACTATTATGTGATATCATTCACAACTTTCTGTTGATGAATAGCTTCAGATTTGAATTTGCTGAAATTCCTTGTTATTTTTTTTTGAAGGTTTTCCTTTTAACAATTATCTAGGCACGTACCAAGGCTTGATTTTAAAAACCTTGCTTTAATGAAAGAAACAGACATTTTTTTACATATTTGGTGTAATAGAGAAATTTACAGATTAATAGTTAATTTTGCAATGTGTTCCAACATGTTTTGGCGAGTTTGACTAGTTTTTTTAGTATTTTTAGGTGTGCGTTTTTGTGTTTTGGGAAGGGGGGACTCAAGTATAGTCTGATCATTTGGAATTATCCATACATCCCATCTAATAAGGTCAGTAGCTGAATTGCAAGAATCATCACATGTATATGGGATTCATGTCGATAAGTTTCTTGAATCCTTAAATCCACTAGCTGTCCTTTTTATAATATCTGCTTTGGACAGATTTGCAATGGTCTTTCCTTTTAGCTTTGATACATTCAAAGATATTTTAAGCTAACATGAGCTAACTGTTACTTTGTACAGTAACAATGCTTGTACCACTAAATACAAATTTGAGAAATCTTGTTTTTGATTTTCTTCAGAACAGTTTTTCAAAACTCCCATTTTTTATTTTTCAGGTTTTATAAAAATTAAAAGTATAAGAATTGATTTGTAAAAGATAAAGATTTGTTGGGAAAGAGTTTCAAGATGGTAAGTTCATCTATTTTGTTAATTTTTGTTTCTTTTCATCCATATTATTGTTAGAATTAAGCATAGATGTAAGTTAAAAGGAAAATGTTAGGTGCTGGGCTGCTTTAGAATTTGCTTGAATATTCAAATCTGCTGACAAAAAAGTCTTGTTTCAAAATAGCTGTCACATATTAGTTTTTTTTGGAAAAATTGACACTTCTGGTTGCTATATTTTAAAGAAAAGGTTTTATGAAAATCAATTTTTACTGAGGTCAGATCTGACCTTGTATTATTTTATGGTTCCCTGTTATTTTGCGGTTGTTCCACCCAGTGTAGCAGAAATCTTAAGCTTTTCATTTTCCTTGGAATTAGAAAAAAACGATTGCATAAATACATTAAATTCTGAAGAGTTTTATATCTGTTTAGATAGATAATTTTGAAAAATTGGTCAGGTAGACTGTTAAGATCACATTTCAGATGCTAGCGATTTATAAACATAATTTATATCAGTGAGGTATTTGATACCAGCCAGCCATTAGGTTAGATAGTTTCCTCAAAACATTATTTTTAAACTCTAATTGATGAGAAGTCTTTCTTCATATTTCTACAACCAATTTGTTTTTCAGTTTACAAATTCATTCATCAAAAAAAAACTAAATTCAAGTATGAATTTATTTTGTAAATTTTGAATTCGCAACATTTTGTGCTAGCAATATTTAATTCCTTCTCGCAGTAGAATTTTTTTTCTTTAGCTTTTGACATTTTTTGTGGCAGTGGCAGTGCTCTTAAACTTAAACAAAAAAGTTGCAAAGATATTTATGTGACTTTCGCAAATCTTTATGCAATCCATAAGACTGCATTTGCAAATTTATAATTCTAATTGATGAATATGATCTCTTTTGTTTTATTTTTTTGGGACAAATTGTTCCCAAATTGTTCCAACCAAAAAAGAAGTTTACAAAAAACGTCTTGTTATTTTCTCAGATTCTTTTTCAATGGGGAAATGCTGAATGTTTGGCAATGTCTGCAAATGTTGAATTGTGTTATGATTTTGAAAATTCCTATTTTCATTTTATTCTGCCTGCTCAAAATGTGTCCAGTCTTTAGTTAATTTTAAATACAAGTTTATTTTATGTGAATTCTCAAAGTCAATGGTATTTAGCAACACCAAAAGGAGGTCCTAAGAAAAATTTCATGTGGAAATCCTATTTTTTGAGGCTTTAAAGTTTTCTTAACGACTTCTTTTGTTTTGATGACCCCAGCCAGTTAAGAAAACCCTTCAACATGGAATTAAAAAATATATGCATGTTTGACTCATTTAAACTGGGAGGGAACTGGGAGGGAGGAGGGTGAAAAATAATTGAAAATTTTAGAGGTTCCTCTTTTAGTACACTCATCACCGGCATATTTTCTTTTGACAACATTTCTGCTGATTATACTATAACTTAGTGTTTGAACTAAACATTTTTAACAGGTGCGAAAGCCCTTCTTGTTTGCTCTAATATTCTCAATTGTTATATATTCTCAATTATTATGCCATTTGAAATTAACAACACCACAAAACCAAAGACGTACACTAAATAAAAAACAATAGCTCAGGTACACAGATCAAATCAAATGTCATTAAATGTTTTTTAGACATTTAAAGATACGTGGTATAGATTGTAATTCGGCAGTAAAAAAGATTTTCAAGAAATTCTTAAACAAGATAAAAATGTTTCGATAGGGGTTCATCTGTTGTTGAATATTGCATGTAGATTTTAATTAATTAACGAAAAAATCTCAAAAGTATTCAGTCTTAAGAAATTTCCAAATTTTGACTTTAGTGTACGAATAGGTTCTTTATCGTATATAATATTAAACCAGTCAATTATCTAAATTAGACAAAATTTTGAGAAAAATCCTGAAGATTACTGGATTTATTTTAAAAAAAGGCAATGATTAGACAAGGAAAACAATATGTGCAAAGAACTAACAAAACCACATTAGAATTATTTTGAACTCTTCAAGAGTCGCGCACAGGCATCCAGAGAGTCTCTAAATACTTAATTAATTATCATAAGTAAAATGTGTTCTCCAAATAATGATTATTTAATTATAAAGAGCTTTTAAACATCATCTGGGAATAATGATAATTAACGAAGTTGTGATGTGAATCATGCTCAAAAAAGGTGTTAATGATTCTCATGTCAATATATAAAGTATTAATGTATGGCACCTGCATTATAAATATTATCTTGTCTGTTAAATAACTGGAAACTTATTCATGTGAAGGCTTTAGTTTGGAATTTTAATAGTTTATGCGTACTATGTTTGATGGGTAGAAGGATGCTTATTTCTTCTCAACCTGTCTCAACTTAAGATTAAAAAATTTGAATACGTTAAAATTAATGTTAGCAAAACTTACCAAGAAAGTGTATTAATTTTGTAGCAGGGTATGTAACATACCTATTAAAATTTAAATTAAGATAGCTCTAATATTGAAAGGATTGTTGCTTCTGGGAACTTGGTATTTCTTGTTTTTTTAGTTTTTTGTAACTATGATAGTTTTGAATTATATTTTTGAGACAGTTTTATACCACTACCATCATACCAAATGTGTTTTTTGCTCCCATCCATCTTAATAGTTGACACGATTATTATCTAAAAGATATGTGATCAATATTATAGATTTCCACTTGATTTTCTTATTTTCATATCTTATTTTAGGGAACGGCAGGCGGCGAACCTCGTGTTCTGTTGAATGCTCTGAAACCCATGTTAGGTGTGGTTGGGGATATCAAGACACCACAAGAAGTTATGCGAGTTGTAGGGTAAGTTACACATTAAACTTTTATTCTGTAGGAGTTTGATTTTGGTCTTCATCTATTTGAATATTCTTTGCATTTAAATTTTGTTGATTTATCACCCACGCACTGTATTATTTACTAACTTTAAAATTTATAACTTTATTTCTCTCGAGTTAGTTTGTTTTTTATCTAAAGTATAAGAGTTGGGAGGTTTCAATTGCGGAAGAAGACAAACCAAATAAGTAACTTCTATGCCTGGAGTTTCAGCAACATGAAGAAACAATAAGGCAAAACCACATTTAACTGTTTATTATAAATAATCCACACAAATTTCTTTTTCAGTATGATGAAAGATGCAGAGAAGTTGATGAGCAGATGTGTTTATCTCAATATTTTGAAAGCAACATGCAGACAAGCCATTCTGAACGAAGAGAAGAAAGAAACGTTGCACAAGTAAGTTCAACAAATCTATTTTTATTTTTGGTTCACATGTGTAAATGTAGGGAGATTTAGCCCAAACTCTGCTTTTTAAAAGAAATCAAGATATACCTAATTATACCAAATCTTAGAGTAAACCTTCAAATTGTGACAAAAATGTCCCCTTCTCATAAAAAACTGAAGTTTAACAATTTTTCAATTACGGTGTCATGATTCTTAATTTTTTAGCTGATTTAATTACTATTTTGACCTTGTCTCTTATTTTAGATTCTTACAAACTGGAGGTTGGGGAATTCTGAATAAATGGCTGATGGAATTTACGAAGTCAGAAAATTTTCCAGTCTTACTTGAATTAATTGAAGTTCTTAAGGTGCTTCCTATAACAGTTGATCTCTTGAAACAGGTAAGTTCGATCTGATTCTCATCTTGTTCTTGTTCTAATGGCAAATTCAATGACCTTCAAATTACATCTGATATGTGATTTGTATTGGTGTGAAATCTGTAATCGTTGAATTATGTATCTTTTTTCATAAACTTAGATGTTTTCAATGCCAATTTTATTCTAGCCAAGTCTGTATTTTTCGCTTGTACGAAGTTCTGACTATTCTGTTAATGGCAAAAGCTTGAGTATTGCTCTGACTTTTATGTTTTCCATAATATTCTTAAACTGTTTTGTTAGTCAATACAAGTTAGAAGTAAACTAATTACTAAATTATTCTTATTTTAGGGAAATACTGGAAAATTGATGAAATCAATGACGAAGTTAGAACATTCAGGTAAATAGTTTCATGTTTTGCAAAAAAATTGTGCTCCTTTTTATTTTCAAAATAGATTAAGCAGTACTGCCCTCATTGAATTCATCAAGAACACGCACTTCTAAATTCAGTAATAAAGGAAATATTTCAAGATCCTTAGTTGTCGAATCTTTCACCAAATTAAACACCCCTGATTTTATCTAATAATCTCATGTTTGTTCTTCTAATTATAGATGTGAAGAAAAATGCATCTGGTTTGATAAAGCAATGGAAGAATATGATCCGAGTTAGGGATCAGAGTAAGTATTAGATTTCCTTTGATTCGGGCATATAATTGTCAAACGTATTCCACTTCGGAGAAATGTGATGTATTCAAACAAAAATATAGTAGATAGGTGATCTCATCCATGTTACATCTAAATTAAATCTTGAAATTTATAACTGGCTGGTGACTTCAGTTGAGAAGTCAATTATAATTTTTAAAATTTAGCTCTTGTTAGGTTGAACCTTGAGAAGAAAATTGTACTGATGATAATGTTTTTGTTTTTTAGAGAAAAAGCCTAATGGTGAAGGTGATGAGAATGGCCTAAGTAAGTTATTTCAAGCCTAATCTTTCAGTTGTCTTGATCTTTGATTTGATCACTTGCATCAATTGGATGTAGTTTCTAGAAGGAGGGGGTTCCAACATTTCCAAAATGGCAGTTAGGGAAGGGGTGTCCAACTTTGCGTTGAGAAAGGGGGACGCCACTTAGGGTCCTTCTAGAAAGAGTGTAGATGATTTTTGCTGATGAGTATATAAAAAAAATGAAAAATTTCAACTCACTTTTTAACAAATAACAACTTTTTGTAAAAATATTTAGAATTTTTCTCAACTGGTAGATCTAAAACACTTCAAAAGAA
>JAUKPT010003445.1:0-12042 GCA_032273505.1 Nanomia bijuga | reverse complement strand
TGATATTATTTGATATTATTTGATATTCTGCTAAAACTTGTATCTTGAAGGTATATAAACCAATCAGATTTTTAATGAATCTAATCTCAAATTTGCTTATAATTTGCAGACAACATTGTAGAAAATAAAACGCGTTGGAAGCCTCGGATTTTTAAGGTATCTTTACTTTACTGCGAAATGGTTACTGATGAATTGTGGTATATGGAGGGGGAGTTATAGGGTCTCTTATTAGAACTAAAATGAATAAAGGTTTTAAAAGCGGACTGTCAAGAGAACGTTACACAGAAATCCAGACAGTTTTCTAAAAAACGGTTTTTTGAGTATGGTTAGCTTACATAGAGCTATTCTTTTTTGTATATAAGAGGCGTAGGTGAAATGCCCTCAAGGAGTATGCGATAAAGATTGAAGAAGTTTGGAAACAAATTTTGAATGAACAGGCCATATAGAGGAGTTATATGATTACTGTTCGATGTCCGAGATATGAATTTATGTGGATAGAGAAAAGATTTGGGAAGCTTAAGAAAGAATTTTAATAAAATAAAAATAATGATAAACATAAATAATGATAAATGGTTGAATGAGGTCCTAGTTAGATACAATGTACCTGAGACTTACAAAAAACAAATAACAATCTATCATATTTACAGCTACAATAGTCCTGTCCTATGTCATTATGCCCCCCCTCCTTTTTATTATCTTATACTTAAAATTTATGGCTACTCATCATGCCTTTTTCTTCAAAAATGGAATTATTGTCTCATCCAATGTGGGATACTCGTCACTTCGTACAAACTGCATTATGCCTCTGCCTCTGCATCCACAAGAGTATCGAAACCCGGTGTTGCGCAAAAGAGAATGAATAAAGGTTTTAAAAGCGGACTGTTAACAGAACGTTACACAGAAA
Source organism: Nanomia bijuga (assembly GCA_032273505.1). NCBI lineage: Eukaryota > Metazoa > Cnidaria > Hydrozoa > Siphonophorae > Agalmatidae > Nanomia > Nanomia bijuga. The sequence goes on along the minus strand of JAUKPT010003445.1, from coordinate 11,138 downwards.
TTCAGAAAGTTTCCTAAAAAAGGCTTTTTGAGTATGGTTAGCTTCCATAGCTATTCTTTTTTATATCATATTTCGCAAAATTGATTATATTCCTAATTTGTTTCCATGGCTACTCTCTGACGGGTTCGTAATCTTTGAACAGTCAATTTCTCAGTTAGAACCTTGAATTAAAGATTAGTTTAATTGAATAATATTTTCTTTATTATCATTATAATTTCACCATTTCATGTTATTAACTCAGCGAATATAAGATTAAAAAATGATTAACGATGACTTTTAATAATTTTCTTCATTTCAATATAGACATATGGTATTTTGAGGTATTAAATCAAATCAAATTGATTCTCTTATAAGATCGTGATAATATCAATATCAAAAATGAAAATATTAGTTACTTAACAGCTTTCTGGTGTAATTATCTGGTAAAATAAGTTTATGATACACAACGAAAGAAGCTTTATAATTTAAATGGTGAATTTGTGCATTGAATTTTTGTGAGAAGAATGATAGATATCTTGAAAGGAATGGTGAACCAGATTCAGATTTATGGTAATGATAAAGATAGTGGATTTAGACGATCTCTTTTGGATCACTTGTCCTCAAAATGATCAGATATGCTAATCTTGATAACTTTTTCAGACCCTTTTCTAAAAATATAAATTTAAAAAAAAAATGTATTTTTTTGTCTTTGCACTGTAAATGCATGGTAATTTCATCATTTCCAGTATTTTCAATTTTAGTTGTTTAAGTGGAACTACAATGCTGGATATAACCTAAAAATTAAAATATCCGGTATCACCTTTCCTTTTTTGTCTCCTTTCTGTTCCTTTTGGAGGTCCCTTTTTTAAGAAAATCTTGAAATTTTTGGTCCCTTTTTGGTCCCTTTTCTGGAAAAAATTGGTCCCTTTTTGATCCCTTAAGGGGACTTTAGTCTTCAGGGACTAGAGTTGTCACCACTTCGACACCAATGCTTGTGCTATTGTTCAAGTACATGTAACAAAATCTCGTCTTAGTTATCCATTAATAATGTCCCTATAACTTGTTCATATATATTTTGCAGTTGACATGTTTTGAACTTATAACCATTATTTCTGCTTGATTAAGGCGTGATAACAATTTTTAACCAATTAATCGAAATTTGTTGAATTTTAGTATACTTTTTTTTGGTTAGGCTAAGCTAGAAAGGATATATGCCATCGTGTAGGTTAAAACCAATTTATTACTAGTGATAGCCATTTTGACAGTGATTAAAAGGCAATTAAAGTGTGGATTATAAAACCAATCGAAATGTCTGGATTCCACTTTAGTTTGATTTTGTTGGGAAGTTTCTTGTTATTTTTTCATAATGGTGGCGACACCTACTATTTATTTTTTTATTTTACATTTTGATACAAGATGTTGTTGTATTTGAAGGAAAACCTTTGATTTTTATACGTAAGTTTGAAAAATCTGCCAATTTGTTTCTGTAACTTGGCTATTCTGTAATATAAGCCATGGTTTTAGCTACCGATTTTGCATGATTAAAACAAGTAATCAAAGTGTAGATTATGTATATAGAGCAATTATTTAAAATGCCTGGAAGTCTTCTGTTGTTTTTGAAAATGTTGGAAATATTTTGTTGATATTTATATTTGCTATGATTTGGAAGCTATATGTTATGTGATTTATACAATGTTTTGATGTATGAACATCAATACGTTCGAATGTTTACTGCAATTTGATGGCTATATTATCACTCAATTTGTGCTACCTAATTTTAATTTATATATAATTGGATATATTTGATATTCCAGCTAAAACAACAAGATACAATTATAATACTTAACTACAGATTTAGTAAAGTGATCTGTCGGTGCTATTTCAGTATTTTGCACAAGATTTATGTTCGAATATCTAATCTAAATTCATTCAAGTTATTAGCATTTGGAACTGCATTTAGTTTAACGATTGTCTATAAATTATTGGTAAATATCTGGTTTGATTGGTTAAAAAATCCATCATCAGGAATATGTTTGGTTTACTCACTTCTATATACTTTCGTGATTTTGAGAAAACATCAAATTGAGACAATTTGAATAGAGCAATACGATTCTTGATAATGCATTTTTTAACTAATCAAAAATTTGAAAATGAAAATGACTATTGAATGTTCAGTCTTCTTTTTTAGAGCAGAGTTAAAAACATGTTTTTTGCATTGTCAATCATTTGTTGTTCTACGTTTTTGATTATTTTTAGTACATTTCTTTCTTGATGTCCTTTATTTATTGATACATATTTTGCTCTACCATATTGTATTGTATTGCATAGTAGATGAGGCATGCGCACAAGTATAGTAGCCTGACTCAATAGATTTGTCATTAAGGTTCATCCTTCAGTTTAAAAATTAAAACTCAATTTTTTCTTTTCTACACCATCGTTAACACTTTTGCTGTTTTTATTTTCTAGCGAAAGAGGATTACAAGTTACGATGGATGGAAAAAGAAAAAGAAAATCGAGATCTAAATCAAAGGGTAAGATACTGTTTATGTAAGACGGTATATTCATGTTTGTACACGAAATCCAGGGATGCTCAGCACGCAATTCTGCCCTCAAAAGTATATTTTTCAGTCTAAAAATGATTTTCATTGTAAAAGTTGGGAGACAAGAAACTCGTGGTGCTAGTACAATTAACATTTTTTACAAGGAAGAAAGAGGTCAATTTAATCCAAGTACGATATATATATATATCTTATATTGCTGAAACTTCATATCAGACTGTGGAAGCGCTGCACTAAGTCTGAGTATTGATACCTACTCCCTATGAATCTATTTAATAATGTATCTTTGACCATGAAAGAGATTTTTAATAACTGCATTTCGAAGCAATTACTTGATAAACTTCTTCTCTTTTCAGGTGGAGCAGTTACAGAGTCTTGCCGAAGAAGCTCGCTCTCTCAAAGACGAAATGGATATATTGCGACACACACAAGATAAAGTAGCAAGATACGAAGCAACAATTGAATCATATAAAAAGAAATTAGGTACGTTGGCTTTTTACTTTGTACGATTTATATTTAAATATTTGAATATTGACATATTGAATATTTACTCTTAAAGTTCTTCAGTTCTGACACATTGACAAAAAACATTCAAAGAATTTAGAGGAAAGGAAAAGAACGAGGAAGGTCTCGTTATATATTTTTTTATCCATTTTACCTCGTTTTCACTTAGCGAATTCTTAAACAATGATCCTACTTTCGGTTTCTCAGGGGAACTGTTCATTGCGACTTTCGTATTTCGTCTTATTGATAGCAGCCTTTATTCTAACAGCACTAGCAGATGGTAAAAACGTACCCAGAATGAATACTGGGAATAGTCTGTTCTTCCTAGCTGAGTTATTCCTTATTGGTCTACTGACAGTTAGATTTTTGAATATACGAAAAAATTGAATGAATTACCTTACATTCGATGTTATTTTCTTTTTTAGTTTAAAAGGAGCTTCATAAGAACTAAAATATTGACATTTTGAATTATAGCAGCTGGAGTTATTACCTCCAACTATAGTCCTTTCAAATCCACGGAATCTATGGAATTTATAGTCTCACTAGCATTCGAGTTTAATTTTCTTATTTCCATACCTAGTATATTTCTCTGTTTATATTTCAAAAGTTTGAAAACTTAACTAGTGATATCTTCGGCTGATGGCAGATGGAATAAGTAACTTTCTTGAGGCTTTTTAAAACCGAAAGTAGTATGGCTTATCGAATGATAACGAATAAGCTTTTTCTTAGTTTTTTCAGTCTCGAGCTGAACATGGGATGATATGACAAAAATGAATTTTCATGTCTCTTATACAGTTGAAATATGTTCAAAACTAAATACTAAAATATGATGTTACATCATAGCAAGAGTATTAAAAGCTAGTTGAAATATTAAATTTTTTGTATCAGAAACCATGAAGGAAACGAACGGGGAAATGAAAATATAGCGAAAATTCTTTTTAGTGTTATTCGTGCGTTTTAATGTTAGCAGGTATCTTGGAAATAAAGTGTTTTTATTACTGATCCAAACAACCCCAAAACCCTTTAATGTAACCTTTGGCATTCCCTTCTTCGTTTCAATCTGGTGTGTCTTAATCAGAGGATGTGTGAATTGGATGTCATGATAATTATTTAGTATGAACTATTATTCATGCTACCTTGCAATTAAGTTGTTTCTATTGTTGTACCAAACACCATAAAACCCTGGTTTTATCCCTTATGTTTTATCTCTTATTTCTGAGTACCATCCTTATTTATTCTAGCTATTCTGTAGCATTTATTATAATGGTAGAATTCTTAAGAAAAACAAGTACATCCTGCAGGATAAAAACTACAAATAATAACAAAATAGCAGTATTAGCAGTAATTTTATGACTACCCTATGATTTCTCACCATTGCATCCATCCCCTGCTTATTAGACCCCTACTACAATAAAGCACAAAAAGGGTAATATTTGGAATTTATTTGGATTTCAATTCTTTCTTTCCTTTTAGCTGAACTCGGTATCATGAAGCAGCAGATGAAAACGTTAGAAGAAAAGAACGAGATTTACATGCAGCAAACAATCAACCTGGAAGAGGACTCTAAGAAAGCGAGCTCCCTCAAAGCGCAGGTCGACATGTACAAACAACAGATCCACGACATGCACGACAAACTCATGGAGATGGAGAAACGCATGGATAAAGCAGAGTTCGACGCGCAGAGATCAAAAGATAAACTACAGAGCGTGGAAGCTGAAAATCAAGTGAGTCATCTTTCGAAGAGTCTCGGATATGATAAGCTGGATTGAAGTCTTGTGAAAATTCTTAATTATGTATAATTCACTTTTTTATTGCCTCTCAGGCTTTAGATTCGTTGTAAAAATTCCAGATTTTTAAGGAATTGTCTTGGTAGTCAATGGTTTTTCATCATAGGTTTTTCATTTTATGTACATTCAATACATTTAAATACGTTTTTGGTTATTGTTGCTGCAAAAACACACATAACAAAAGTTCAAAATCAGTTAATACGACAATAGGTAGCCATGCCATACATAGCATTCTTTTCCATCTTGTTTCGTATATTCTTTTGTCGAATTTCTTTCGTTTAATGTTTGTAGATTGCTAGTTCTGAAATTTTTCTGTTTGATTATTGTTGTTTGTTCTGTTCTAAGTGACATTTTCTTATTTTTCATTCCGATGTGTTGCAGACCAAGGAAATTCATTTGATAGCACAAGTAGTCTTGTGTTAAGGGAGCATTCAAACGTCACATAACGCTCAGGGGTGGGAGGGGGGTTATCCCATTTTGTTACGCCCCTGTATAAAACCATACTTTTTTCTTATTAAAAGCGTTACAAGGGGTTGAAATTTTGCCAAAAAGTGCGTTTGAATGTTCCTTAAGAGTATTAAGAGTTTTTCCATAATCCACATTCAAAATCATAAGAAGAAAATTTCAGTTGCATTTATTAACTATTTTCTTTCTGTTCTTTTCATTTAGAGATTGAAGCAGGAGCGAGACATGTTAAAGGAGACGAATGAAGAGCTGACACTTAACCAAACTAACAGTGAAACTAAAGGTAAGAAAGCTTCCTCCAACTAAATAAAAGAAAAATCCTGCCATATTTTTACTGTGGAGAGGGGGGGGGGGTAGAATGAGAAATGTTGAGAAAAAAATCTAGGTCTTCAGCCATAGCCGTTGCTTGACGTCCTTGATTACACATTTGATCATCATCGACTCATCTAGAAACTGATTTGTCAATAAAGAAAGTCTTGGGAAAATAAGCAAGTTAAGGTAGAATCTTTTAAATTCATGGTTTATGAACTTTATCACGTCAAAATAGAAAATCAAGAAAACCATGCGAAAATTACGCCGATGAACTTCGTTTTGTGGTTGTAATTTCATGATTTGTATGATTTGCGTCGAATTTCTTATAAGTGGACTTTTTATCTGGCTGTTAAACTTTTATAAGCTACTTTTCAAACGGTGTATATTCTGGCAATCAGGGAAGAAAGACAGTACAAGCTGGGAAAAAAGTTTCATCAACTGATAAAAAAGATTAAAAAAAAGGAAGAAAACTGGTCATTTGAAGTATTTTTTACAAATTATATAGAAAATTGACAGAAATATCAAAAATATCATTTTCTTCCCTGATGAACAAAATTCTTTCTGCGAAAAAACAGGAAAGAAATTGGATCTTTTTGAAAGTGGGAAGGGGAAGAAAAAGGTTGTGACCAGATTAAACACCGTCGGACCTTTCAGGAGACGCTTCCAATTAGGTGTCATTTTCCTTTTAGCTGATGCTAATTTTGCGTCTGTTTTAATTTGGTACTGAACGGTAGGAATACTGAAAATCAGGATAATTTATTACACATGTTTTTTATAGTAGCAGATAATATTGGAAAGAGTCTTTCAGATGCTCAAGAGTTCGGTGAAATGGACATGCAAGACACTACATATGAATTAAAGTAAGTTCGTAGTTTGATTAGAAGGGGAGGGTAATAAATAAAGGATTTTCTATCCTTAACCTGGTTGGGTTGTTTTGCAGGATTAACCAACTTTGATGTTGTTTCTCCGTTGCATGAGTTTAGGTAAAATTCGATTGGTGTACCAAACCTGCTGGACCGTATTTGTGATTGGTTTCGATTAACGGACTTTGAATCTACGAAATTTCTGAAAATATCTCTACGCTTTTTCCAGTAATACTTAAAAGTTGAAATTTAGGATAAATACAAAATAGTGTGTTCCCACTTTATAATAGGTCATGGTAGACAAATCTTGAGACAAATATATTTCTGATCTTTAGTGTCTAAATGTAAAAACCATAAATTAAATTCTACAAACATTACTTGTTATCAGAATTAGTGCTAAAACTGTCATTTTGCTTCCGTCTCCGTTTATAGAACTTGTTCTTCTTGAAAGATTCGTCGAGTAAATTGATCGTATTTTCTTCTTTCTTTATTTTCAGAGAGAAGGTTATCCGCTTGGAACACCAGAACAAAGTGCTCACTTTACAATTGCAAGAAGCTGAGAACGAGAAAACAAATGTCCTTCAAGGAAAACTCGATATTGCAACTGAAAGAGTCAATATGCTACAAACAGAAAACAGGTGAGGTCAACATAGCTTTGTTTCCGGCGCACCGGCCGGGTGAGATTTGTTTTTTTGTTATCGCCCGGTTGCAAACTGAAGTATAGTTTCTCTCTCTCTCTTCCACAGTAAAATGTAAACAATTATCTCATTCGTCGATGTCGGATATCGCCTTATCGGAAAAAATGTTTACTATTATCAGCACATGCGTTACTAATGGGAGCTACACGTGCAAGGATACCAGTAAAAAAGTAGTTTTCTGTAATATATCACCAAAATATTTAGTTTTTAAATTGTGACATTTTTTTTTGAATGAACCAATCGTGGGCTTCTTCGTCATATGCAACCAATCAAATAGCAACAAAATTAGACACATTTTTGAGATGATCATTTTTTTCTCTTCTCTTTTCAGACAAATGAGTCAAGAAGTGTACGAGCTGAAAACACGCCTTGATGAAGTCGAGTGTACAAAATTGAAAGTGATGGACGAAAAAGCAAAAGTGAAAGGAAAAGATATTCAAAACAAATTGCAAGATCACTTGTAAGTACATTTTTCAGTTTCAGTTTCCAGCCCTTCCGCCACCCCTTCTACCACCACCACCACCACCTCCCGTTTTCAAGCAGGAAAAGGTTTTTAATAGGGGCGTAACAAATTGGAGAGGGGTACCAAAGTAGTAAGGCCACCTGGATCATTTAGTTACCCCTGTGAAATTGATGTTTTTGGCGCTTTTAAATCTAATAGAACCTTTCTGTTTTTTTCTTTTCGTAGCGTTCGCCTGCAGGACGCTGAAATAGCCACATTATAGCCACATTATTGTTGTGAGTCGTCATAAAGAAAGCGCGGGAAATTATACTCCCAATTATCGCGTTCACATTATCGTAACCATCGTTATATATCGTTCGTGACGTCTTAATTTTTAAGTAACCAAACTTTTTTCTTTCTTCATTAATATTCTTTTGGTAAATGGTCGATTCAAAGAAATTTAAAGAAATATTAACCCAAGAGATAAATGTTTTCATATTTCGTGATTGCTTCAAAAGAATCATTCGACTTCAAAACCTCTTTAAAATATTATAGAAATTATATTGGCAGATCCAGTCATGATATTATTCTTGGTTTTGCCAATCCTTACATAACATTCGAAATGAAATAAAAACGACTTGGTGTTAAATTCGCTCATTTTTTTTTCAGAGATATGTTAAAAGAATCGAACACAGAATTACAACGCAAGAAAGAACATATTGATGATTTGGAATCACAGACAACTGCCAATTGTAAGTATAGTTGCTTAGTTTGAAACCCAACGCAATCCCTAGAACTATGATTTATGAGCGGGTTTATGATAGTTGACAGATGGAAACATGGTGAAGATCCGTTGACAGTGATACGAGGGACAAATCACTCATGGTATCATGTGCGTTTCCAAAAAAGAAAATCAAGATAAAGAAAAATCTTGTCCCCAATTTAAAGCGTGGTATGAGTCTCTAAACTTGACATCTATGAGAAAAATACCGAGCTTTCAGAGTGGCGTAAAATATCAAAATTGTCCTGAAATCTCAAAATTTTAGGATTTTATTTTAAAATTTAAAATTGATATCAAAATTTTAATAATTTTCTGATTGCTATGATATTTTTAATCGTTGTTCAAGGTCAAATATTATGATATTATCGTACTTTTAGGATTTCTTATTTTCAGATTTTGCTCTGAATATTTATACTGTATTTTTAGGCATTTCATTGTTTTATATAATTTACCGAAATAAGCAGCAACATTGGAGGAAATAGATAATAACTTAAGACTCTTTTCGTGCAATTCTCCTTCTGTCGAAGATTTCCAAAATTTTCTTGAATTCTGCACCATATTTGTATATCATATAAATTTTCCTAAATACTGCTTATGTCCTAAAATCCTAACATTTTGGGCTGTTTTAGAGTTGGAAGATAAATCAAATAAGTTTAATTCTTTTATCTGTTTGAGCATCTCCGTTTTTACTTTTTTACATTTTATTTTTCAGCATCTGAAATATCTGCTTTACGCGAACAATTGAACAAGAAAGATGAGCAGATGAAAGAAATGGAAGAAAAATATAAGAACTACTTACAAAAAGCCAAAACAGTAAGTTGGTTATCTTTTAAGAGAACATGCATGGTTTAATTATAACGAAAATTAATTATTTGATATTAAGGGCTTTTTAACTAAGTTGACTTCAAAGTTTTAGAATTGAATTGATTTTATTTTAGCAAAAGATAAAATTACAATAGAAGTACAATAAAAGTGAAAAAGTGAAAAAAACATTTTTGCCGCCGACATAACTAAAATAGAGCTTTGATAAAAAATTCTAGTAGAATGCTAGTTATGGTACTCAAAGATCTAACAGTCATTAATATGTATGAGTGTGTAGTGTTCAAAACATTAATATCTGATCTAAACCCAAGGAAGGAGTATTTGTGGTCATGTTGATATTTCTTTCTTCTGCCAGAATTCACTGTTTATTTATTCATGATTTTTTTAGGTTATCAAAACTTTGGACCCAAAACAATCTTCAGGGCCAGATATACAGGTGAACGAGTTGCGAGATAGATTACAAGAGAAAGAAAAATTAATTGAACATTTAGAGGTATGTTCGATCTTTTGGTTCTGCAGTAGCAGTTTTGTGACTTTTTTAATCGTTGGAGGGGAATATTTAAAATACTTTGTGAATACTTAATAGAAGGGTGTAGATATCACGTATTTTTCTTTCGAACCAAACATGTGTGAGATGCTAGTAATGGTACTTGGGAACTGTGTTTCTAGTATCTGCCACCTCCCCCCCCCCCGCCCACCCTCTCCCCCTGATAGAATATCCATATGCATTTGCTTTGTTCGTAAAATAGTTTGTTTTGATGTGAGAAGTTTAAAAGCTAGTTTATGAAGGGTAAGTCAATGTAGGGGTGAGTTCCTACCCTTCTAGAAACTATCATCATTAAATGAATTATCTGATAATCAGCCTCTAGGACATCTTTGTGGATAGGAATTTCTTTCAATTTATTTTGTTTCGTTTCAGAGAGACCATGAACGCATGAAGGTGACGAAGGAAAGAGAAGAAAAATTAATAATCAGCGCTTGGTACGAGTTGGTAAGTAAATGCCTTTTCAGAGAAATCTTCGACTTTTGAACTGGACCTTGGAACCAAAATGATTTAGTATGGAATCATGGAACCCCTATTTAGAGATAGGGATGTGGTCTATAATTGAGGCAAATGGTTGTGATTTCAGGCTCAAATGTAGATGTTGGCAATTAAAGTCTTCTCAATAATATATTGCTGTTTAGTCGAAATTCTAAGAACTAAATCTCAATTACCGTCCAATTGTCTTAACTGTCAGAGTATTCAGCTTCATCGTAGAGCTGCAGATGAGCGACACCTCAAACATTCCTTGAAAGTTTCAGCTTGATTCCTTTTTTTAGATTTTAGGCAAATTTCCTCTAACTAATCGGTCAAGATCCTCCAAAATCCCCGATCATATGCCCATATACTGACAATTATGCAGTTTTTCTCAACTTAACTTTCTTCATCATGTTCTTTTTTTGCTTTTCAGAGCATGCAACTTCATCGCAGAGCTGCAGATGAACGACACGTGGGAAACGGTGGTTTGTCCTTCTTATCGAAACAACGTCAAGCTGCATCCGTACGGAGGAGCTCTCTATCACCAAGGGGGAAGGTCACCACTTAGGTGAGTAAAATATGGGTCCTCATTTGTACTTATTGGACCCACCGACTCAGGAGGTTAGTCCTTTAAATTCATCGATGTGCGTACGTACGTGCGTGCGTACGTACGTGCGTCTGTTCTGAGTTTTTCTCGAAAACTAGTCATGGGATCTTTTTTATTTTCGGCATGAAGTTAGAGGTCAATAGTAGAAAGAATGTGACGGAGCCGGTTTTCCCGGGAAAAATCTGTTTTTTGGGGAAAAGTGGCTTAAGTGCCAAAATTTGGTGAAAAATGTTTTTTTTTGTATTTTAAGTACAAAGTAGTCCATTAATGTGTATTTTTTTAATCTTAAATCTGTTCAGCAA
>JAUKPT010003444.1:0-12042 GCA_032273505.1 Nanomia bijuga | reverse complement strand
AATCAAATCTCAAGATAAAAAAATACATCTTTTTTTATTTTTTTATCTCTTCCCTTTAAAAAAAGGTAAAAAAAACAAACAAAGGGGTATATCGCGTAAACTCTTGAGACGTCTAGAAAGGGGGGTTCGAAAATTTTAGTAAATTTGAAAGGGGGTTGACACTTAGGGGGGTTCTCTTAGAAAGGGGGGTTCTCTTAGAAAGGGGGGTTCGACCCCCTCTAGAAACTATGCAATGCACCATTTAAAAGAGGTATCTGGGCAGTTCTGGTCCCTAACTTTCACCCCTATAATCAAGGCGACATGACGAAAGGGATAAAAAGGGTCTGCACTCATATTTTTGTCAGAAACCAGAACAGAAGTTATAGTGTGTGGACTGCCCCCTTTGTAAAGGTTAGGGGTAGCACTTTTCATGGATTCTCATGAATGGGTGGGGGCAAGTTTTTGTTGGACATGGATATTTTTAGAAAGGGGAAGACAGATTTGAAAATGTCATTGCAAAGTTTTCCCATGCAAAAATATTTTATCTGCATTTACACAGCTAGTTTGGCTGGTCCATTAAAATCGGGTGGTTAACTTAAATTTAGAAAAGAGGAAATATCAGAAAGATGGAAGTGAATTTTGAAAGCTGGATTCTAACCCCCTTACACACTATGGAAATAACCACACTACTAGAATACCTGGACTGAACGGGACTGGGAACTTCTGTTTAACTTTAGACTAAAGTATCATCTCTAGAACATATCTATGTATTTGAAGACAAGTTCATTATCATGTGATGTTGGTAACATACCATATCTGGACAAAATATTGAGCAGAAAAATGCTCAACAATTATCACCATAAAGTAGAACAAGGACTAAATATGTGCTAAAGGGGTTTTAAAGTCATCTAATAGATGGTACAAAACAAAATGCGAAATATTAAGTAATAATATTAAATATTAATATTAAGGTCCTAATTTGGCCTAGAATTATTAATTGTTAACCTTCAATAAAACATTGAATAGTTTAAATGAACCAATAAAATCTTCCAGTTAAATGTTGAATTTACCCATAAGAGATAAAATAGTTTTTATCAGTTCATAAAATTCAGATTTACTTACAAAGAAGTATATATTTTATAACTGACTATATATTGTATTGTACAAAACCTTTAAAAAACAAATGAAAAACCTTACTCAGGATATCCAAAAAAGGTTGTCGCCATGTCTGATTCATGATAGACTAGATAATTTCAGTTAACAGAAAAAAAAATTAGATAACTGAGTGCAATTTTTTTTAATAAGTCTGGATGTTGTAGTCAGTGATTTAATAGTAAAGAAATTATATTAAATATTATTTATTTTCTAATTTACTTTATTTTCACTTATTATAAATGTTTTGCAATTCTTTCTTGAAGATGCATGAAAATTAACACAAATCAGATTTGATATTTTCTGGATAACACCCCAGTCTGTGTCTTAACCCTATCTTAACTGGGCTTTTTTAGAGGTTTTTGATGAAAAATTGTATGTTTGAAGATAAAATATTTGAATACTTCTTTTTTACGCACCACAAGCTTCCTGGAACTTGTGGTTCGTCTATTTAATAATTTCAAGAGTGTAGGGGGAAGCTGGGGAGGATGGCTAAACTCCATAGATATCCACCTTGTTTCAAGTCATTATTTGCAATAATATTTTCAATAATAGCTCCAGGAGCACTCCCCGGTGGGTCAGATAGGGTCAATTGCTTTAGTGATAGCTCCCACCAAACATCAGCTCATCTTACCATTTGACTGGTTAAAAATTAAGACTTTGTTTGGTTCACTTAGGGGTTTCTGTGAATTATTGGTTCATCTTGAAGATTTTGATTGGTTCACTTCTGAATTTCATCATGAGTTTACAAACTATCAAATGATGACGTTTTGAAATCAACCAATCAGAATTTTGACGATGTAATTTTAAATCAATGAAATAATAAATTCACCTATAATTTGCAACTTGATGAACGTTACATGCAGGCAGATGAAATGACCTTAAAATAGATGTGATAAACTGTAATTTGCAGACGAACCTTAAGCAACCTGATAAACGTTACATGCAGGCAGATGAAATGACCTTAAAATAGATGTGATAAGCTGGAAGTAAAAACAAATTTTCTTGAAACATAATCTTTTAAACAGAACAATGTTTCATTGCTGTTGTATGTTTGTGTAGTTGTCAATATTTTACCTAATTTCTTCTCATTAACCACGAAATAAACTTTCTTTATGATACTAAATATACATCTTTTTCCTACGTAGAGAATTAGGCGAAATCAGAAAAAGCGAATGTCAGTTATTGTGATTTTATGGCAGTATGACAATTAGTTTTGAAAAATTGTTTTAATGTCGTCCCTTGAACAAATATGAATCTTTATGTAATAAACACAATTTTTCATTTTATTTAAGGCTAACTCTCCAAACTTTGGAGTTATGACACCAACAAGTCGAGTGGCAGGTATCAGTACACCGACTGATTGTGTGACACCACCACCTCTAGCGCAAGCTCCTATCCCAGTGTCGTCAACGAAAACCACATCAACAACAAGTACAAGTAAGTTTTGTTTGTTATTTTTCATTAACCCTTCGTCGGTAAGAAATACTCATGGTTGTCAGGAACCTGGAAAACCTGGAAAACCTTGAAAACACCTGGAATGGTAAAATTGCGCTGGAAAACCTGAAATACCTGGAATTTTCATAAAATGTACCTGGAATTCTAAGATTGTCAACACAAAAAATATTTTTGTACTCCTTTTCACCAGTTCAATGCATTTATATTGTTTTTTTAGCGTTTGTATAGACCTAATATCCTAAAAATTCTCCAACCATGGTGGACTGATTTTCCCCATGACTCTATTTCATTGAGATCAAGAACCTTGATTTCCCAGCGTTTCGCATAAAATGTACCTGGAATACAGCCATTTTAGTGCCCTAAAACCTGGAAAACACCTGGAATTATATTTTCAAAAGTTAAGGTAGTAAGCGTGGGGGTCAGTGGTCTTAGCCATTAAAATTGTTATTTTACCACATGGTACCTGTGACGTGACGCCTGTCCACTCTTGCCCCTGACGAGAAATAACGAGATGTGGTTTCATTCTTGAATGTAGTGTAGCACACATTCTACTATCTAAAAAAAAGAATTTTTGTTTCTTTGGAGGATGTGAAATGAAAAGCTTATTTTTAGCTCAATTGGGGGAAGAAACTTATATTTATATCTCCCACTACTAGTTGTTTCTTAAAATATATGTTGAAGCAATTTTGTAATGAATTTCTTTCTTCTATATTTTCTTTTGTCAGGAATTTTAAAAACAATTCTGCAATTTTGTTCCATTTGGAAAAATTGCCTATTTGCCATCATACAACTTGGAATTACAGAATTACAAAATAAAGAATTTAAGTTTTTCAAGTGATTTCTGATTGAAATTAGTAGGATCATTAGGAAAATCAAGTTAATTGTAATTGGTAAAACCCTTACAACACTGAGCTAACAACCTGTTTATCAATCTCACCTTTTCTCATTTAGTTTCCAGTGGTTCATCAGCTACTGTGTCTTCAGTTATTTCATCAAAACCAGCTGTTCTTCCTGTCAAGAAAGAGGTAAGCAAATATGATGGAAACAAATCCAGCCAATTTATACGTGATACTGGTACTGCAGGTATATATTCTGGCCAAATCCTTGATTTTCTCATGAATGAGTGTCACCTAATCTGATGGTAGAACAGAAGGCGTATCCTGAGAAAGCTGGTTTAAGCTAGTCTAAGTAGGGATTATTTGCTGATTTTGTATCCCTTGTTTCTTAGGTCAAGTTATTTTAACGATTATTTTTTCATTATATCATTAGCCTTCCATTGCTATCACAACGAATATTGACACATTATTGGATGCAACCGAGGGTGAGATGACACAACCAAACGAATCTGTACAAGATAAAGTCCATTTCATCTTTAATAACATTTCTCAATCAAATATGGTACAAAAGGTAAGTACAGCTACTTAAGAATAATGCCACAAGATGGCTTGTTTACCAAAATGCAACCATCAATTAATATTCAGGTCAACAATAAATGAAAAACTGCGGCATCAGAAAATCTACATTTAAACACAGTGTCCCCAGCAGCCCCCCGAGATTTTACTATCATTTAACTTGGATGAAACTCAAATCTATCGTTTAACTTGGATGACACTCAAATCCGTCGTTTTATTATTGCATGTTACTCTGTCTGAACAGAAAAATGTATTTACTTTTTGGGCTAAATTAAATGTTTTTTGTTTCCATCTTAGTCTGAGGACTTAAAAGCTGCTGTTCATACAGATTACAATCCATGGTTGGCACAATACCTTGTTATGAAGAGAGTCAGTATTGAACCAAATTTTCATCATTTATACTCTGACATTCTAAAAACGTTGAATATGCCTGACCTGAGTAAAATGGTTATTGATGAAACATACAGAAACATTAAGGTAAGAATATTTTTGCTTCATTCTAGAAATTGTCTGCTAATTGTGGCTATTTTAACTGTTTGTTTGGTTGAAAATTAAAGTATCAAAAAGCTGATTGGTTCAAATGTCACAACTTGATGTTTAAGTTAAAAATGTTTTTATAATTTCAATTATGCAATTTCCAAACCAATCATGAGGTTGAATTATCCATAATTTCATGATGCACTTCTGTGATGCATAAATAACTTTCTATCAATTAATTACCACCATATGTTTTTTATATAGGTACTACTTCGCTCTGATAAAGGACCAGCTAATTTCTCTGACAGATCATTGCTTAAGAATCTTGGTCATTGGCTTGGAATACAAACATTAGGTGATAACAAAGCAATCTTGTACAGGGTAATTTTTTAAATTTCTAAGTTGTTTGTTACTGATTCTTGAAAACTCTGGACTTATGGTCAATTCTTGGAATTTTGATGCCCTAAAATTCTTGAATTGGATGAACAAAAATTTTCTTAACCACCCAACCATGGTGGACAGTAATTTTTAGGAAACAAGTTTTCCCTATCCTAATCCTGACAGTGCTTCATTTTTTGTCAAAATCTCTGGAAAAGTCTGGAAAATTATTCCAAACCCAGACTGCTTAGATGAATGTTAGTTTTCTTTACTGAGCCTCCTACATCTGTTTACAGTGCCCCAAATTCTAGTTAGCTCATTTTCTTTTTTCTCTTATTTTTAGGATTTAGAAGTCAAAGCACTTCTCATCGAAGCATTCTACAAAGGACACCAGGTTAGTGTAGTTTTATTGCATCTTTCACAAGGTCATCCATCCAGTCCAGCAAGTTTTTGGCCATGCTGACTGATCCCCCTGGTGGATTTCACATAAGAATTATGCAAGGGAGTAATCTAACCACTATAATTTTTAATATTATTTTTTTACATGTTTTTTGGGGTGTAGTCTGAGGAGTAGTAAGTGACTAAGTTTCTTTAACCACTTGTTTTTCTTTTTTAGGAACTTCTTTATGTGGTACCATTTGTTGCAAAAATATTGGAAGCATGTGCTAAAAGTAAGGTTTTTCGATCTCCTAATCCATGGCTGATGGCTACCATGATGGTGATGGCTGAGCTTCATGCAATGACAGATTTAAAGTTGAACTTAAAGTTCGAAGTTGAAGTTCTTTGCAACACATTGAATATGGATTTAAAGGTAAGCATGGTGATTAAACTTGGTGCATTTTTTCTGTTTTTTTCTTATTCCTCGAGCAGAAAGCAAAAAGCAGAAAGCAAAAATGGCAAAAGTGCTTATCCCATTATAACAATAGCAAATTTATGACGAAAACTATATTAATGTATAGCGATTGAAAGTTTGGGTAAGAAAATATACCAAAATATATCTTCGTAGGAAAACATTTTGGTTAAATTGCAGTTGATTCTGCCTTTCCTGTTACATTTGCTTTAGGTATTGTTCACAATCTATAGGTGAATTTTATCTTATTGGTTGGAAATTACACCAACAAGAATATGATTGGCTCATTTCAAAATGTCACCATTTGATATTTAGTTAAAACTAAAACTCATAATAAAATAAACCAATCAAAATTCACGATGTAATTTTCAATCAATGAGACAAAAAATTTACCTGTGATTTGTGCAAATTTCTTTACCATGTTCTGTGTGTTTTTCTTGTAGGAAATCAAACCATCAAATTTCTTATCTGATCCTGAAGTACTGAATAAGATATCTCATCAACTAACTCCACCTGAGAAAGACAAAGGTATGAATTTTTTGTTCAATTTCTTTCGGTATATAGAAAGTCAAATGAGAAGAAATTTTTTTAAGATCCCCCAATCAGTCTTGATAACAGTAAAACATGGTTGAAGTGGATTTATTTATTTTGTTATTTATTTATTTTCAAATGTTTGGTACTTGAGTAATCAAATTTGTTTTTGTTTCTTCTAGTGAACAATGCTGCTGATGCAAATGCTTCATCTGCAGGTCCACCAGCTCCCATGTTTTCATACAATGACATCACAATTGGTGCTTCGTCCTGGTTGACACGACACATTCAAATAAATCTCAATGTAAGTGTTTAAATTTGTGTAACATATACATAGAATTCATTCAAATTTGCAGTTTTTAAGACAAAAATTTCTTTAAATAATATTTTTTAATCCATTTTGTGTCAAACGCAAGATGTCCTAAACCAACCACCCTTTCTTCCATTAACCCTATTTGGGCTGGGCCTTTTTGAGTGCTATAAGACTGGGGGGATTCCGTCCTCCTCTCAAAAGTCTGCAAAAATATTGCAATTGATGCCAGACTCACAGAAAAAAAATTTGGGACCATTATTTTGCTTACGTCAGCACTTTTTCAATATAAAAAGTGCAAATGGCAAAACCATTTAAAAAACCTGATATATGCATACCATAACCATTCAACATTGATATGATGTTAACAGCCTAATGAAACTAACCTATTGAACATATTTTGGCACTCAGAGCAAATTGTGTCACTTTTTGCCACAAGGAGACTAATTGCTAATTACTAATTACAATTGGTTGGAACTTTTTCATACAAATCTTTTTTTCCAGAAAGCTAGTTAAATTTTAAGAAAATTCCTGAGATTTCTTTAAAAAAGCTCTTGTTGTTCAAAAATTACAGCTAAAAAACTGACATTTGGGCGGAATTCGCCCCCTATTTCGTCCATGTCTCCTCCATTAATATGGTTTTTCTTCTAGATCCCATTATTTCAACAATTTCCACATCTCCAACAATGTATCCGTCCTGCTGTTGAGCGATCTGTTCAAGACTTGCTTTTCCCCGTTGTGGATCGAACTGTCAAATTATGTTTAACAACTGCTGAAATGATAGTAAAAAAGGTATGTACTTCGGCATACTTCAGATCAGGAAGACAGGGTGAAAACCTTGAAAATGCCCATTTTTTCAATTTAACCTTGAAACCCTTGAAAACAGCTATTTTCCTAGTTTCCAAAATCTTAATTAATGATTCTTTTTCGGAATTTGGTTTTTTGATTTATGCAATTTTTACTTTTTCGTACAATAAGTTATGAATATTATATTTAATTCATTGATTCATTAATTTTTTTCATGTCAAAAGTGTTTTTTAATCACACTTTTTGGTATTTTTATTGCATTTCATGAACTTTAAAAATGCCCAAAATTATGTGTAAAAACCTTGCAAATGTGTTTAATGTGGGTTAATAAAAACACCCTGGAAGAGTAGTGAATTCTTGTTTAAACACCCTGGAAGAGTAGTGAATTCTTGTTTAAACCCACTTTTCTTTGCTGGGGGTTTTCCCAATCAAATTCCTTGTTAAATTATTTCACATTTAGCAAGACTTAAATTTAATTTCAATTAAATTTTCAGAATTTATTTTTTATCAATATCAATGTTCTATTTTTTGTTTATTTCCTTTTTTTACTTTCATCTTCAGGTGTTCTATGGCACCTTCTATTGCTATTGCTAGGTCTCAACAATCTCTTCTTTTCTTTTCTTTTTAGGATTTTGCTCTGGACCCTGAAGAGACGAGAATGCGAACTGCTGCACACCATATGGTTCGTAATGTTACTGCTGGTATGTCAATGATCACGTGTAGAGAAGCGTTGCTCGCCAGTTTAACAAATAATATCAAAAGTAACTTACTTGCTACTTTAAGGGTAAGTATTATCCACCCTTTCTTCTTTTGTTTTATTTAACTCATGAAATTAAGAAAAACATAATTTTCAGTCAAATTCTTATGACGAAATCAATTAAAAAAATTTCATTTTATTCCATTTTATTCCCAAGGAAAATCAAAATCCTATATTTTTAGAAATCAATATACAGTGCTGAAGATGTATCAAAGATACTACATATATTAAAGAGTGTAGTGTTCATATGCGAGTCTTAATTTAGTTGGTGAACCAGCCCTTATTTTATGATCATGATAGATAATTCAGTTTTCTGGTTTAATTTTTTTGAAGCTGAACACAATTTTTTTTATAGAATGCTAACAGTCAACAAAAGGAACAGCTAGAACAAGTTGCATCAACGATTGCAAACGATAACTTAGAGATGTGTTGTGTGTTTATTCAGAAGACTGCTGTCGAGAGAGCTCTTCATGAAACCGACAAAAGGCTTGCTAATGTAAGCAAACTAGAAACTTGATATTTACTTTAAAAAAAGTTACTATTTAACTGATTGGGGTATATTTAGGGGCGATCCATTTTGTATGACTTAAACTTCCCCCTTTCTCTCTCTCTGCTAGGCAAATGGATGACCCTGTAATAGAGGTTATTAATGAGCTGGACACATTCAGTTTATAAATAAATTCCATTTTGGATAAGTTGAAATAGGTTTTCTTTTTTTCTCTTAATTTCATATTTAAACATCTAGTTTCTTTTTAGGAATATGAACTTCGCAAACATGCACGTTCAGATAACAGAAGATATTGTGATCCATTCGTTTTGACATATCAAGCTGAAAGAATGCCTGAACAAATAAGATTAAAGGTAAGTTGAATGCTAGAAATCATTGAAGTACAAGTATCGTAGGCTATTCTTTATTCATACTGTATTTTTAGAAAATTTCCCATGTAAATTTTAAGACTTTTTAGTTAGAATTTAAAAGATTTCCTTGGATTCCTCATGATTCATGTCTGTTTATCATAATTAATTTTAGGTTGGTGGTGTCACTGCTGGACAAATGACAGTGTATGAAGAGTTTGCTCGTTCCATCCCAGGATTCCTTCCACCTCAACCTGGACAACAAGTGGAGCCATTCCCCAAACCAATACCTGAATCACAACCAACATTATTGCCTCAAACTGATTTGCATTCTAATGATACTCACAAGGTGTGTTGGCAATCAATTATTTTGACTGTTTATATTCTGTCCAATGCCTAGATTTTCTTTCAACGGTGAATATTCTGGTCGGAAGTCCGATCTTTTTTGGCTGAACAGTTTTATTATTATTTAGATTTTTTATCTGCAAAATATATTTTCTTCTTGATCAAGTTTTCTGGTGTGCGATACCATTCTTTCTGGTAAATAGTAAATCCCTATTCACATATCTTATTTCTTTAATTTCTTTCAGTCGTACATGCCTGATGACGTTGTACACATCCTAGGTAAGTGTGCTGCTGAAATCGAGCAACACATTCACCACATGGAACAGCAAGTGCAACAGCTACTTGTGAACCCTGCTCAACAACACCTCGCACAACTGCACAACCTCCTCGATATGGTTGTCAACGCAAGAGTAACAAGAGATAATCTCTCATCACTTCGTTTGATCAGAAAGGTCACTATTTTCTTAGTTTCTTATTTTCTTATTTTCTTATTTTCTTATCAGTATCTTAATTGTCACATGCAAATTCTTTTAATTATCGCATCATTTAGCCGCATCATTTAGCTTCTTCACTAAAAATGTTTCTCACAATAAATAAATCGAAATTTGATGAAATGAAACAATACGTATTTATTTCGTTTCTCATGACAAATTAGTGCTCTTTAAGTTGAATATGTTTTCGTGACTTTCTCAACTCTTTGTGCTTGCAACTTTTTGTTCACTTCAGTTATTTTCTTAAATTGTTGGAAAGGCTTAGTAAAATGAGAAGGGAAGGAATAAAGAAAGGTCTATTTTTGTTGGATTTATGGTCTCTTTTTTTTGCTTCTAACACACCCAGCATTTTTCTTTACAATACATTTGTTTAGGGGTATAACTTTATTCTTAGCCTCTGGTGGAAAACGATGAATCAGTGTACTGTATTTATTACATATATCAGAATCTCCTTTGAGTATTGCTTTTTTTCTCCTTTACAGGCTGTCGAAGGTGTTCTAGAGACCATGTTACCAAACGATACAGAAATGGCTTTAAGATACAAAGATTGTCACTTGATTGTGTTACGTGGATTCCAAGACCCACGTGGGTATGGACCTTTATGGACTGCAAGACAAGTTCTAAAAGTGTTGGCTGATTTGCCACCAGAAGTTCGATTCACGTTTGATGGTATCGATATCTTATGTAGAGCTCATTTACTTACAATGAGAGAATTTGATATGATGTTAGCACAAGTATGTTGATCATTTTACATTATCATTTATCTTAATCACCATGGCACTGTTTTCCCCGAGAAAATGTTTTACCTGATGTTATAATTTGTTTTTGCCAATCCTTTTTTTCTTGTAACATGATTATCTTAAACCCTCCAAATGGGCTTGTTACTACTGTATTACGTGTTTCATCTCGAGGCTTCAATGTCTAATTATGCTTAATTTTAAGTGCTTCGTTTTAATTACTTCTGTTATTTTAGTGGATCGATGGTGGTCATTGTATCCCTGCTCTACAATTAGCTGTCCAATTATGTCGCATGTACTTCATTGAAGAAAAACACAGACCAGTTGTAACTGAAGTTGATTTTGCAAATACATTAGAAACACTTGCAAGAGTATACCAAAACCGACAAAACCCTGAAGGGTAATTATGTTTTTTTCTATTCAGTTTCTTGCACATATTCAGACTGTAAAACTTCTTATTTTCTTTACTCACACTGCCAAAACAATCATCATTCCCTTCAGCTGTCCATGGTGAGAATATTGTCTTGTTGTTCGATTACTCTAATGTTGCTATGAAAAATTTAAAATCTTGAAATTGTCTCTTGTGCAATATCATTTTTGAGTCTTGCAATTTAATGATGACTCTATTACATAACAATCTTTTCATAATGCATACCAATCTTTCTATATTTTAGTCTTGCCTCTTTACTTGAAGGAATTCATGCCAACCAAGTTGCTACAAGCAGTAGCAATGCAAGCAGCACACTATTTGGAAATAACAATAACAATAGTAATAATAATAACAATAATAATAACAACAACAATAACAACAATAACAACAACAACAACAACAACAACAACAATAATAACAATAACAATAACAACAACAGTGCAGTAAGTGCAAGCACAGGTACCAGTGTTGCAAACAACAGATCTGGAATCACTGGTTTGGGATTCCCCCACGATTTTGATGAACTCTCTGGATTGAGAGAAAAAGTAAGTTGCAGAATTCATTGTTTTCCATGAAAGAAGATCTTTGTCTTTGTGTTTACTTAAAGTAATTTCCCAAAAAAATTTTCAGCCTAAGACCAGATAGCAATCTATTTCTACTAAATAAACTAAGTGTGTAAATGCAGGTTTAACAATAACAATTTATCCCACATTTCTAATTCTTCTGCACCCTTGCTGAAAAAAAACACCTGCACACACGCACATACTAATGATACTAATGACAAATGCGTCATTTAGTACTATGGAATTTGTTTTAAAAACATTTCTTTATAGAACAAAATTTATAGGAAAGCATCATTTTCTTGAGTTTATCGTCCTTTTTTGTGAAAACATGTGGGTTGTTTATTATTATCTATTGTATTTATTTAATTTAGACCTTTATAACTATATTTCTAAGGGTGTTAGGAGGTTGATCATATGTACCGACCTATTAGTTTGCTCGCATAGTGACTATCAGTTTTCAGTAGCAGTATAGACAAATTTATGTTTAAACAGGGGGGGGGTGGTCATACA
>JAUKPT010003443.1:0-12042 GCA_032273505.1 Nanomia bijuga | reverse complement strand
AGGGGTTAATGACCTCTTCACGATGTCTAGAAAAAATTTCATGGGCATATTTTTAAAAGTGGTGAAATATCGGAATTTTATGACGTCATCGCCAAAAAATGACGCCACTGTGACGCAATGTCAATTTTTTTTTCGCCAATCGAAAGTGTTTGATAAAATCTACCATTGTGCCAAGTTTCATCTCTTTAGACCTTTATTAAGGCTGTTTTCAGCCCTAAGAAAAGGGCCATACAAAATAGGGTTAAAATAAAAAGATTTAAATATAATAGGAAATTACGATGCACAAATATTTTGCAATGTGAGAAGGGCGATAAACTGGTTCCAGCTATGTTTAGCAACACTTTTAGGAATGGCTAATACCTTGATACATGCACAATGACGACTTCTACTCCATTATTTCTCTCGTTTTTAACAATTCTTAATAAAACCGAAAGTGCCTTAGATTTCATGGAAGACCAGACCAAACCGTTTTTCTTTAAACACTGCCGAAAATACTACATTTGGGTATATGAATCCTTGCTAAAAAAATCAAATACAGTATTCAACGGGAAAGTGGTAAACTCGACATCGCTGTAGCGTTGACGAGGCCTGTGGTATAGAACGCCATGGTGCAAACTATTAAGCATTAACCATTAACCATCGGCCATTCATTTAATAAACAAGAGTAAAAAATATACCAAATCTGTGCAGGCAGCTGTCGTCCACAAAATCTGCGCCGACAAGCTGCTAGAATTCTTTGTGGTGTAAATTATTCACAAAGATTCATGTATGCACATCTAAGTAAATATATATAAACGTCTAATATCAATTGCACACGTGAGAGAGATATAAGTTGAACCAATCAGAATCATGCTTACGCGCTCTAACCAATAACCGTAACTGGTTAGTGTGTTAGTTTTATTAGGCTGTATACCATAATTTTAATGTTGAATGTTGTTATGGTACGCATATATCGGGTTTTATAATGGTTTTGCCCATTTGCACTTTTTTATACTGAATTTATGAGAATTTTGGTGACGTCACGTCGAAAAAGTGCTGACGTAAGCAAAATAATGGTCACAATTTTTTTTTTTATAAATTTTTGAGTACAAAATAGGTTGGACTACAAGTCTGTCGAGCCTGGCATTGATTGCATTATTTTTGCGGATTTTAGACAGGGGGCGGAATCCGCCCAGTCTTATATCGCTCAAAAAAGCCCAGTCCAAATAGGGTTATATATATTTATATTCAGTGAAGTTGGTATATAAAAAAAGAATCCAAATTTATAATTACCTCATCAAAGTTCCACATTAAATTATCAGATCACGATTGTTTGGAGGGAAGGTTATTTTTAACTTCTTAAGTCAGATCACTCCCATGTTATAAAAGTCAGCCATTCGCGACAAATATCGTGACTGTCCGATCAGCCTGTGAAACCAAAACAAAACAAGAAAACGAGAGAGGAAAATCGAATTTATTTTACAAATCATCAAAATTATGTAAACCTAAAATTTGATAATTCCATCTTTTTATATCTATCTGTATGTAATGATAATAAAAATCTCCTCCAAAGGTTAATTCGCCATGTATCCGGTGCGAATCTATTCAAATATCCATACAAATCATACATTGGTTAAAAGTTACATCATCAAGACTGTGATTGGTTCAATCTCAAATATGACGATTCGATGTTTTGTTGAAATCAAAAATGATAAAAACGCTTTTTCGTGAACCAATCAGTACCCTGATAATGCAATTTCCAACCAATCAAAATAATGAAGTATCCATAATTTGCCGACAACCTCTTGAAGCAACTATTCATACGAATATGCAGACTAATCATACGTTTTTTTAGAATCTCTACCAATTAGGTCAGTATTTAACTTTATTATTTTCGTTTGACCACAGATTATAAGCCAGGTTGACCATTGCTGTTGGTTTTGAGCGAGAGCTCTGACTTTTCAACATGTAATCGATACCCTAAAGTGTGATCTGTTCAGCCCGCCGCAAAACTAATGATGGAAAGTGAATTTCACTCTCTTTTGAAAGGTGTACTTTTACGATTTGAAGATATTGCTTAACAACGTGAAACCTCTCTCTCTCTCTGTGTGAGTCTAGTGTGTGTGGAGGATTCTGTTGAACATAAACGTTTCGTATCTAAAATGTTAATTCGTAGATATATTGTAGTAAAGTAATAAATATTGAGAAAAGAATATAGAAATGTATCCATCGGTCGTGGAAGTTGTTTTAAAGACGGTCATGATTATATCGCTGGTTCGAAAGTGTTCGAGTAATGTTTGGTATAGTAAAGAAATTGATGTGTTCTGCGAGAAAGAAGATTATAGCGTGCAAGTGGAACACCCCGGGTGTCCTTCACAAGATTTCCTCGTTAAGGCGTGTTTAGGGAACTGTAGATCGTTTGAATTACCTATTCAAAACAGCCCTTTCTTCAAGTCAAAGTGCGAAACATGTAGAGCGAAGCACACTGAAAAGAAAGCGTTTCGTCTGCATGGGTGTGCGCCCGGAGTCAACACCCTCGTGCATATCGAATCTGCACTTTCTTGTGAATGTACGCTATTCGAATGTTTTTAGCTGTTATGCATTGGTAGAAAAAGAGTGGATTTATCACTTATAAAACGATTATAATTTTCAACTGAAATATCATACCAATGATATGAACAACAGTACCACTCAATGTTAAAATGCTGCTCTGGGATTGCCGCAAATATATGGCTAATTGATTGGTTCATATTGAAGTGGTTTTATCATTGTTGATTTTAACAAAACATCAAATGGTGGCATTTCAAAGTTAACCAGTAATTTTTAACCAAGCGAAAACGAAACGAAAAATCTAATTATTTGACATGATAGATAGAACCAATAAGCTTCTTGATGATGTAAGTTTTAACCAATCAAACGGCTAAAATAACCGACATTGGGCGACAATCGGCATATAAATGTTCCGGTGGCGCGTCTTTAGTGCTTATATATGCAACGTATTAACTGACTATGGTTACTAGATGAGGATGCCAATTAATAGAGAAGATAGAAGGACTTTTTTCAGCGAGATTTTTTAACTCATCTTTTTTTACTTTAATTTATTTGTATATATCTGTACATATTTGCATTTGGGTGTTTTGATTCTGCGCACCAGTGGCATTGTAATGTTTTTTTTATCCATTTCCTTATAGGTATACGCACCATACATTATCATACATGACCATTCATGGCCTTCTTAATACATTGTGGTTATATTACCGAGAGAAAATCGAGTTGAGCCTTCCCAGGTAATTCTAGGAAAAATTGTTTTTATTAGTTTTTATTATTGGGCATCTAGGGGCACCAGGCCGTTCTTGAGTAATAAAAGAAAATGTCAGTCAACCCTTAAAAATTTCATCAAAATATTGAAGTTATAAGATGAAAAGATAAAAGATAAAAAGTATAAAATCAGACGAGTTATTGCCCACAATATTAAATCATACAAAGTTGAAATGTTCCATCCACACTCTTGTAAGGTAGGAGCTGACTACCAATAAAACAGGATTGCCTGGAAAGGCTCAATTCGATTTTCTCTCGGTAAGATATCTGGCCATGTATTAAGAAGGCCATATACCATTTTCTTACACATATGCACATTACGCACATTATGCACATTTTGCACATTTTGCACAACGATATTAACACAAGGAGGTACGTTTCAAGGGTTGATCTACTTTCTACATTTTTTTTTTTTCACCAAAACTTAACTAATTTACAATTGGCAACTATTACCTAGTCCTATATGAACACCTAAAATAAAGATAAGGTACAATGCGGGAACCCAGATCTTTATCGTTCATAAATCGATTAGGGGACGGATAAAATTTTGGACGAACTCATGGCATCGTACAGAAACAACCAATTAGCCAACTCCTAAGCATGGCTAGTTGGTTACTGTGCTTCGTTTGCTTGGGTTATAACTATGTATAAAAAAAATCTACTTTCTTTCAACAAGTTCTTTGATTCTTATTCATTATCAACTTCTAAAACAATCTCGTTTTCCATTAAGTTTTTTCACTGACGTAACTACATTGTTAGTAGAAAACCCTTTAACGTACCTTCCTGTTCATACTACCGTACCACTTATGAAACTTCAGGTCCGCATTTTACCTATATTACGTCATTGATGCACAGAAAAAATGCTTCGAAAGTTTATTTTCAAGTTTTTTTAGAAAAAGAATGAAATGTTAATGAATTATCATGTTTATTCTCTGTTCTTCTTCAGTTGCTCTTACCAACGCATCCCCCAAAGCACACACCCTGTCTTATAACCAGTTTCAAATATAGTGTCAGGTCTAATTCGACAAAAGGATAAATAATTTACAGATACTACTTTAATGTCAGATATTGTCGTCAGAAAAAATGGCGAGGGTCACGCAAGGGGTTCCTCTGTTCTATTCTGTTCTGATCTGTTCTATACTGCTCTGTTCTGTTCTGTTCTGATCTTTTCTCTTCCCTTCTCTTCTGATCTGATCGGTTCTGTTCTGTTCTATTATATTCTGCTCCATTCTATTCTATTCTATTCTATTCTATTCTATCCTGTTCTGTTCTATTCTCAAACATGTTTACTCAAACAATACGGGAGGAATTAAGATTAACATATTATACAAGGTTTTAATGTGTCATCCTGTGTCATCTGGAAATTTGACCCTGCTAATTACGAAATGTGATTGGATGATGTAACATGTGTTTTATTAATCACCTTGGTGACCAACATGGCGCCGCTTTGATGTTTGTCTAGTTGTCACATCGACCGCTTGTGGAGTAGTGAGAGTCACGCGATGGACGTCAAAGCTATTTTAAGGGGTACGGAAGAAACTACTGATTCTTTATGCTTATTGGGCAGATCTAAAGCTTTTTGACACGTACATAATAATAACATACATTTGATTATAATTAAACCAACTTTTAGTATAAGGTCAAGGCTTGTTTCCGGCACACCGACAGGGTGAGAATCTTTTTTGATATCACTCGGCCGCAAACAGAATTTTTTTTCTCTCTTTTTATTCTACAGTAAAATGTCGTATTACTATTACGTAATTTCTTATCAAGGGAATCGAAAAAAAAAATAGTGGCAGATGACATAATTTAATCTTTTTTTCCTACATACTTTTACAAAAAAGATTTTTTTGCGGCCGCCCGGGTGAGATTTTTTTTCGTCACCCCACAGACGAGGAACTTTCAAACCACGGTAAAATTAGCGGACAGTTACTAGCCATTTTTACGATAAAAACCGAGCTATGAGAGCTTTTGACTTACTTTTTTCACTAAAATCTAGCCAGTCGTAGTAGGGTTAAAGGGGAAAATTCAAACATATTTGGAGAAGAATCTCGGTGAGGGGCTCACACCGCCCCTAAGTCCCAACCTGATTAGCGATGGCCCAGCCCGCCTTTGTTGCTGGTGAAATATTTAACTAAAGTCTATTCACAAATAGTTAGCACAGATTTTTATTTTTGCAATAAAAGCTTTGCATTTCACGGATTTTCTAAGTTTCTTTTTGGCGCATAGAAGATATAGTTACTTAGGTATGTATAGTGGGTAAAAAAAGTTGAGTAATAGATTGGGAAAGGTGGAAAAAATTAAGAAGAAAATTTACGACTTCTAGAACCGCTGACTTTTGCAGCCTAAAAAATGTATCAGCATGCGTCTAAATCAAGCCCTATCGATTGAGCATAAATCTTTTACCACTTTTTTTATTATTTTCAAAAAACGGGCCCAAGAACACACCTTGGTCGAGTCATTTCATTTCAAATTTACATTTTGATTTATACTACGTTTGGAGTAGTTGGACGGGGGTCTTTTTATAAATCGTAAATATATCATTAATTAATATACAGCCTTTTATATTTACAAACTTAATTAATGAATCTTGTGAATGAAAATACTAAACCATTTGTAGCCTATTTTTACCATTATGTGCTTTATTTAAAATTGCATCATTGGACTAACATTCCACGCTTTTCCGAAAATTTTCCATGCTCATTATTTTTTTAATGGTTCAATGTAACGAGGAATAACGATCTTGAATGCTGTGTTACATTTCCTCCGGAAATTAAACTCATACAGCATGAATTGCTTGTTTCTGAGAAGACATGAAGTGACTCGACCTTAATGTGTTCTTGGGCCCGTTGTTTGAAGTCAGCGGTTCTATGAGTCGCAAAGTTTCTTCTTCCATTTTTTCCACCTTAAAAATCTTTTCCCAAAATCTTTTTACCCACCACACCTAAGTAACTATATCTTCTATGCGCCAACAAAACTAAGAAAATCCGTGAAATGCAAAGCTTTTATTGCAAAAATAAAAATCTGTGACAACTATTTGTGAACAGACTTTAAAACTCAATCTTTGTTAGTCAAGCGGCCCTAATACAAAATGGCTGTACGAAGCCATGGAAATGAAATGCAACTTTAGCAGGAATAAACAGTTATTACAACTCTTCCATTATGTCACTTCGAAGTATTGATACCCGTTTTTATAAACCGGTCTACATTCGGATTTCGTTTTCGAACTCGTCAAACAACGACTTTTAGATTGTGAGAAGCTGAAGGAGCGACATCTCTCATCCTGTAGACATTGTTTGTAACACGCATGCGTAGTAGACACCCGAGTCTGTAGAAGAATATTCCTGTTGATGAAGAAGCCGGTTGAGTGAGACAAAGCAGTTCTTCCTTTTCGTACTGGAGCTGGTGCATCGAGTTTCATGCCTAGAAAGAGAGTTGCGCGAGTTGATGATTTTCTCTAAATCTATTATTTCATTGGCTGAAAATGACATCATAAAAAAAGATATTTGTTTTTTATTTAGATTTGTTAGCCACATTTTTTGCTTTCAAATGACGAATGAATTGTCTGCCAATTATCATCATCAACATTAATTTCATTGTCGCATCATATTGATATTTTTGTAAAAACATAACTAACGATAAAAGTCATAAATAAACCAATCAAAATATCCTAGATGTACTTGAACCAATAAGATGATTCTTACCGAATAATTTGCAGACAAAACCTAACCGTTTAAAAAACACCGATCAGATTGATGACGTCACTATCAACCAATCACACTGCAAGGTTGGTTATAATTTTAAGACAGTATTTAGTATCCCCAAGGACAGTTTTGGCGGGACAAAAGGTTTTCGTGGACTCTTAAGACGACCATGTAAACCTTGTCTGTGCTGATGAAGAATCCAGAGTGGTCTGAAGAATCCAGAGTGGTTCTTACACAGAATAATCGACAGTGAAAATAAAAATATAAAAAATGAGCAAACAAAATATCTTTTGAATGGTGGCAAGGATTAATGATTCGTGATGATTCATTGTTGTGAATATTTGTCTCATCTAGACTATTAACAGGTTGAATATTTCATGATCAAGAATCTGGTTACCAACGCGTAGTTGTATGTCATCATTTATCACAATTCCGTTCATGTAAGTTAAGCATCGTTGTCGAGAGATACTTACTGGATGGGAGACGCGGATGGTAGAGGCAAGTGTCATCTACAAATGATGCAATAAAATGCACTCGACTCAAGCTCTTAGCGAGGGCACAATACTATCGTTAGGCAATGCCGACGGGTTGATCCATGTCATGTGAGGGGAATTGGGTAGTCAGTTGGTAGATGACGAAACACTAAGTGGGACTTAAGCCATTGCCTCGATAAGCACGTAAAGAGCTTTTGCATGGCTGTTCCATCATAAGTGCAAGCCATTAACCATTAACCATTGGCCATTGGTTGGTTCATTTAGAAATGTCGCAATTTGATCTAAAAACTTAATGTCGATTTTATACCATAGTACTCAAAGTCCCAAAGCACCTACAAGTAGTTAACCTAATTAACACTACCATGACTTGGGGTCGAAATGGCCAAGTCGTAATAGGGTTAAGTATAAGATTGTACGACTTACCATCATCAAAGAGGACTCCAAATGGAATTTTACGCACGCCTGTACCTATAAACAGAAGAAAGTGAAATAGGAATAATTAGGAGTAATCGCCAAACTTCGGTATTTTAGCCGTTTGATTGGTTAATAATTACAGCATCAGGAAGCTTATTGGTTCAATTCAAAATGCCACAATTTGATGTTTTGTTAAAATCCGTAATAACGAAAACATTTCTACGTGAACCAAAGAGAATCTTGATGATGTCATTTCGAACCACAGACTACTAGAACTAACGGACGTTCGACTCGAGGGTTTCGGTGAATTAGCATAGACCAGTTTTTAATGATTTTTTTTCTTTTTAATCAATCGTCTCGCCTTCTGATTATGATATAAACTTCAGGGAATGTAGAAGATAATATGAAGGTTTATGATATTAATAAAACTAACTAACTAGCTAACTTCTTTGTGGGTTTTTTCGACCTTCTTCATTTTTTTAGAGGGTCTAAAGAATGCACGAGGAATTGTTTCTCTTTCATTCCGATTACCATTCTCTATGACATATTTAAAGTAGAATGAAAACGACCCGCGCATTCTTGAGAAAGGGAAGCCAACATGAAGAAGGTTTGAACAAATATTCCACTCAGGAATTATGCTTTCAAGTTCTAGTAGCCTGTGTCCCAACCAATATAATGATTAAATCAGCCATTAATTCGGTGACTATCCCCTCACCTACACATGATCGAAGGCCAGATATTTTATACTTGTGGTATGCACTCATCATTCCCAAGTTTTCATTAAACAGCCTGCAGAAAAATCCCTTATAAGAGACTGTCCATACTAAGCATTGTGGGTATTTCTGGCATTCGTTACTACATGCTTCCCATGATGTCATGTTCCTAAGTGTTTTGAATACTTTTCCGTCGTATTCTCTGTACTTCTGTTCACACCCTAAAAAGAACACATAGGTTAAAGATTAAAGCCGCCATTTTTAGGGAATTTTTTTTTATTTTTTTTTGGGGGGGGGTTGTGCCCTTTTCTTATTTCTTATAGATTCCCTGTCCTAATTTAAGTGTCCATACAAAGTTTCAGCCTAAATCCAATGACTTTTAATTTGTCAAGGGGATTGTCACTTCTAATTTGCCTAATCATACCTTGCCGCCTTTGCCAACCATGGCGGATCTACAGCGACTTCAAGGACAAATCAGAAGCGTGCTTCGTCATTAGGCTGTTCTTATTTTATTATTATGATCGCATTAATTAAAGTAAGGCAGGATTCGTACTTTCGCAAGAACGATGCCAATTACCATGGTATGACCCGACAGACACCCCCCCACATACAATGTTTTATGGTATAAAATCGAAACCATCGGAATATTGGTAAACAGAAATGTGAAATATTGGAATATCGGGGGAGAAAAAAGGCAACATTTCACATCATGTAAATATTATTCTTAAGGAAAATTTGAGATGACGATATTCATAGCATATTCTTAACTTTTTTTTTCAATTCCAGTTTGATTATTCTTATAAAGTATATTCTTATAAAAATGGTGTAAGTGTGTATATTTTTAGATAAATATTTTATAGTCGGCCAAGAGTGAACCAATCAAAATCTTCAAGATGTCATTTTAAATCAGTCAACTTAGGAGACAAACCCTAAGTCATCATAACAGTAAACTAAACAATGTGCTGAACATAACATCGTACTCTTTATAAGGAAACGAAAAATTAAAAATAAAAATGATGAAAGATGAAAAATATGATGAAAATTAAAAAACATGGAAAAATAGTTGAAAACCCTAAAAAATTGAAATAAAAATGAAAATATTCTAAAAAAAAGGTAAAGATTTAGAAGTAAGTCGAAAACAATAAAGAACTTACGGTCACTACAGGGGCCTGGGGTGAACTCGATATTATCCAATCCAACTCCATAATCCGATTCACAATCACGCTCCACATGAATCTTTAACTAATAGAAAAACGTGGTTTAAAAGAGAAGAAAAAGTTGTTGCAAAGAGGCGATTCAAATTCCATGGAAGGAGGAATTTGTAAGAAGACCGGACGGAATCTACACCCCTCCCCCTATACATGCAAGCCTTTCCAAAGTTGCATTATACTGTATACCCAGGGCTCGGCAACTGACAGCGCGGCAGCGCGCGCTTGCAAGAAGGTAGAGCCAGTCCATAAAAAAAATAAAATAAAAGAATAAAGAAGATCATATTCCATAAGATTCTTATCACGAGAAAAAAATTAAACGATTCTTGATGCAGAGAGATATGTCTTTGCAAGAAGAAAAAGGTTTTGCCGGACACTGTGTATACCAGACTCTGAAAAGGTGGTTTATAATAACTGACACCGAAAACAGGAATATGATTTCATTCAAAATTTGATTGATCAAACGCCTTTCATAATTATAACCAATTGATATGAACATTGATATTATATTGCAATTCGCAGCGCTCTACAGCGTCACGCAACTCGCGTATGTCGCCACAGCTTCTCCGATCTTTAGCGTAGAAGTTGACCGTTTAAAATTACGTGACAACCGAGTGACGCTTCTGCATTATATCGACATATCAAAGAATATATCGATTTGAGCTGCGAGACGCCGTCAGCTACAAAATACGACTGGAATGTATACGCTAAATTAGGAGCGCCTTTACGCTACTCATATGTCTCTGTGGTGACAGACGGTTAATTTATTGTCTTCAAATACCCGAGCAATCGTTTAAAAACCTTATCAGCAAGCCCAATACGTATAGGGTTAAAGTTTCGGAAAAGTTGTACGCCGTTTCGAAATAAATTTTCAACAACATCAAAAATTCTCGAAAATGACTGGAAGGAAAAGAAAAATATTCTTGAATTATTTCGCTGTAGTCTGACTTCGAAGAAATTTATTGAAATATAAAAAAGTAGACAATGAAACCTCAGTAAATTGGTTAAGTGGTTTTTCTTTGTAAAAGAATTCAATCATGTTTGAAAACAATATATCAGAAGAAAGCTCCATTTTGAGAAATCTGTTTTCACATAAGATTTTCAAGTGGATAATAATGTAAATTGCTAAAAATAATTTGTTGAAATAAAACCATCAAAAATCTTATTGGTTTCAAAGCTCATGATCAAATGAGCCAATCAAAATCTATTATTTCCAACCAATGAGCAAAATTTACATATAATTTGCAAATAATTCTTATCGCCTTTAGAATCGCACGCAAAATGATGAAAATTCCGAAAATTTCGGAAATTTATCCTTGCATATGTCAGCGAGGCGAATTGATGTCAGAAGCTGTTTTCAACATTCAACATTCGATTCCGTGCTCCAAAAATCTTTAATGGGTCTTTTGTTGACGGTAGGTAGTCGTTGTTTGATGAAAAACACGATTTACATGATTCATTTGTATTTTTCCTTCGTACTTATATCCTCTTTTTTTCTATTCGATTAGAATATTATTGAGTAAGGCAGTACATATGTGTGCTTACTATTTCTTTTGTGTATCATAAGTAAGAATTATTCAGTTTTTTGCTGAAAATTGCAAAACAAGCCACACAAGCTGTAATTGGGATGATTTTGATGACAGTATGCAAAATAATGCTGACGTCAGCAAACAATATGCTGACGGTCAGCATTTTGATGATTGATTTTTAAAGTTTAAGGTTGGGAGAGTATATCTAACACGTTTCAGACTAATTGGAGCTAAAGAAAGTAAAAAGAATTAAACGACGTTGCAAAAAAGCTCATTATAAATAAGGTTAAGGAGGGTTTACCTTCACATCATGTTGCTTAAGTTGATCTTCATGTAAAGGAAATCGTTGCACTGCAAACTCGTTTAGATCAATTTTGACTCCGCCTTACATTTATTTAAAAAACATGGAATAGAATAGAATAGAATAATTTCTCTAGAGAAAAACGAAAACAAGAAACATACAACCTGAATTATATAAAAGATGATTTTAAAATCAATCGCAAGCAGTTTCAGATCCAGCCTAATCTATGAGTGTCCTCAACCAAAGCAGTGTGAAATTTTAAAAACTGGATCTTTTTCCAGAGTGATTGCCCTTATCTTCCAACCAGTTTAACAATTTATAGGGCCAACTTAGTATTTAAGAAAATACTATTACCCTTCAAAGACACTGAAGACACTCCACA
>JAUKPT010003442.1:0-12043 GCA_032273505.1 Nanomia bijuga | reverse complement strand
AAATTTCTAGGGCAAAGTGATTCAAAGAAGCCATTCACTCATTTTTTTCTATAATTAACCTATAAGTGAGGGTCCTGAGCACTAGTAGAAAAATGATAAAAATCATTTTGTATTGAAATTCGAAGATACCAAATTAAAAAAAACTTACTAATCATAAATCAAAACAAAATTCCCCTTTGCGGACAAAATATAGTCAGTTTTCCAAACCCGTCCTATAAATAGGACATTGGTCGAAAATGGGTCAAGTGAGGAGGTACTTTTTGTCCCTTCCAATCGTTTAACGTAAATTAAAAAGTCCAACCAGAATAGGGTTAAATGAGGGCTAGAGAAATTACGAACCACGCCATCTCCTCCCTCCAACCTATTGTGACATTATCATGTATTGCTCCCTAAAGACAAGATCATCAGAACATCAAGTGCCAAGCAATCTCATTGTTTACAAGGTACATAGAAAAAGATCATAAAATTGACTTACCATAAGGGACTTACCGAAAGTACGAATTTCATGAAGCAAAATTTTGCTTAAAATTCAAAGCCCTGTTCTTTATTCTCTTAGGTCGTGTCGCCAAATTTCGTCTATTTTAAGCATATGATTGGTTAGAAATTACAGCATTAAGAATCTCATTGGATCAATTAAAAATGTAACAATTCATTGTTATATTAAAAAGCGACGAAAACGTGGCAACATAAAAAAATTAATATCTTGATGACGTAATTTCTAAACAATCAAAAGGGCAGATTAGCCAGTGAGTTGCGACAATCCCTTAAGTTGTGTAAAGGATTGTCGCAAAATTATGGAGGAATTCAACCTTTTGATTGGTTGGAAATCACATCATCAAGATTCTAGTTGATTAATTCATTTTGGATTTTGACAAACCATCAAATAGCGACATTTTGAATTGAACCAATTAGCTTTTTGATGATGTAATCTCTAATTAATCAAACGTCTAAAATAGCCAAAATTTGGCGATAATTTCTAAACCACAACAAAGTGGCGCTGTTCCTTTGATGTGGACAATCAACTCGACTCGATGGATCCTCTTCAAACAACTATCCGATAGTGACCCACACATATCAGCGGTGTCAAAAACATCAAATGATGACATTTTGAAGTGAACCAATCAAAATCTTCATGATGTAATTTTCAACCAATCAAATGGCAAATTTGCCATTAATTTGCAGACAATCCCTAAGAGAATGGAATTTCTAGAAACCTTCTTTAAAAGTTCTGTATAACGACATATTTTCAAGGTTTTGTAAAAGTTAATTCAAATTTGATAGGCTTTTTTGACATGTTTTTGAGCATTTTGAAAAGTCGTTTTTAATTTTAAAGGCCTCTATCTCAGTGAATGTTAATTGCAGAGAAAAATATTATACATCAAAATATAAGTTAGCCTTTCCGCTATCTAATAGAAAAAAATGTTGTCAAAACGTTGGGACTTTTTTTTGGGACACCCAGTATTATAACGACGTATTTTCAAGGTTTTGTAAAGTTAATGTGGAATATCCATGCAAATTCATCATAAGCTGGGCTTAAAATAACGGTTGGACACCGAACAATGTCCGACGCAAACTGATCATCACTGGACATTGTGTCTGACCCAGAGAAAAAGCTCTTAATGCTTTCTGACACATTTTTTATGAACTATGATTACAATCTGGTTGATGCAATTAATCGAGGTAAAGTAATCGAGGTAAAGTAAGGAGACTGAGAGAAGAGGAAAATACAAGGGGAGGGAGCCCAGAGAAAATGATGCTATCAGACAATGTCAGACTGATACAGTGGCGGATCTGGAGTGTCTTTAGTGTCTTTATGAAGACACTCATTTTTGATATGAGCAATTATTTTGGCATTTTGTTATTATTTAATACTAAGCTGGCCCTATAAATTGTTGAACTGGGTTTAAGACGAGGAAACACTCTATATAATAGGTCCTGAAGTATGTGTTTTAATGCGTTTCCAGTGCTTCAATTTTAAAAGCTTCACACACTTTTGAAGACACTCAGAATTTGCGCCAGATCCGCCACTGTGTTTTCAGAGGTAATTTCAGACGCTATACTCTCGCTCATATAAATTTTGAATTTTGTCACACCTGAATATGTTTCTCTTATCAATCGTCAGGACGATGCTTCGCTTCATTTTCATTTAAAGGAGGTATAGCTATCTATTTCTTTTTTCTTGGACTGCACTAAGTCTGGGCATGTTCTAAAAAGACGTTCTCAAGTTTTGAGCGAATCTCAGCCTGAATGTTCTTATGAACGAGGTTCTAAGGAAAAAAAACGTGTATGTGTCCCTTGTCTAGTAAATAGTTATCGCCAGGACGATGCTATCGCTGAAGGGGGTGTGTTGAGAGTTGACATGCACGTTGGTCAATCGTTGATGAATAATTAATGATCACGAAACGTGTATCCAGCTGGAACATGCTTCACATCACACTACTCATGTGTCGGGTAGCAAAAAGAGGTCATCCCTGTTTGCACACCCCCATGTGTAGCTTCATGTTGAAGAAACGCATTCAACAGTTATCTCATTGTCATACAGATAACCAACGCGTTGCTATAGGTTATCACTTGGATACGTGTTGCTGGTTGCTTCAGAGTAAGGATGATAAACTTAAACTCTATGCCTTATTTTTTACCTTAGTCTAAAAGATTATTATAAGCAGTGTTATTGATTACGTAGAATAATAATGATATATACATATAGCTCTTTAAGATGAATTTCTCAGACAATTCCATGCTGTACTACTACTACAGAAACAAAGGTTTACATCTGGAACAGGAAACTTTCATGTATTCGATCAAACAAAAGCTATACATAACTGCTACATATCTGCATCTTGATGGTTTTGGTTCATGAGTTCCTTGATCTCACCATCGCATATCTGGTTTATGTAAGAGCTATCGACAAGTAGTTTGTAAACAAAGATTACTCATGCTGATGTTCTCATGTTCGATAGAATGATATCGATAAAAATCTGCACATTTGGAACAGTAGGGACTAGAGCACATATTGTCGCGCAGTTTATTGTTAAGTAAAAGATAGTACAGATCATTTTATATGGATGATTATAATTTAGGCTAATTTTATCCTTTTCTCTTACCATTATCACTACCCTCGCCTAGATGTCTGACAAAATAATTTTATGTTCTTTATTTTTCTTTTCTTTTATTTATGTAATAAGTACAAAAGTAGAAACAAAAAGAGAAAGAACAGGACTCAATCAGTGGAATGATTTACATTTATCGTCTAATCCCACTAACGTAGAGTCTGAGAAAGGTGAAAAAGGTTCCTGATCCTAATTTTCAAATAATTCAAAAATTTCCTCAAAAATGGAGGACTTATGCTGATTGACCATTCGGTTTGACAACAGAAATCGATATGTGTGTTCAAAAGGTTCCTCGAAACTTGGAAATATCGGTAATGAGCCGAGGTTCCTCGTGATCCTGGATCACATGATCACACTTTTCTTAGACTCTACACTAACGCGCACAAAAAAAAGATTAAAAACAACAATAAAACAGCAATAAAACAACAACGAAAGTGTTCAATCAGCTACTTCATCTACCATATCCATTATACTGTGTTTACAATGCTCTTAGTTGAATTATTAGAAACATTTTATACATTGTTTTTGTTTAACTTATAAAAGACAAGAGTATATATTAACTTTTGATGTTTTTGGCGATACAAGATTCAAATTGGTTCAATTCAAAGAGTCAGAAAATTCTAATTCTAATTCTGAAAAAAAAATTCTTGATGACATTTTCAATCAATGCGACAACAAATTTATCGATAAATTCCTCCCGCGTTCTCTCCCACAACCTAACCTAACCGTTCAATGAGCATCATACCTTTCTCTCCCGCAAACGTGAGAAAGCCTTCAGAAAGGTTGAAACATGAAGAGGAAGAGAAACGGTGCAAAAATTTCAAACAAAAACTACTCCATATTAAGATACATGAAAATACGTTTACACAAAAGTACAAGATTTCAGGAGATTGAACGATAAGTTATTTAAGGAATTGTCTGCAAGTTATATTGTTGTCTCATTGGTTGGAAATTACATCATCAATAATTTCTTTGGTTCACTTAAAAATATTTTTATCGTTTTTTGTTTCAACAAAAAATAAAGTGATGACATTTTTTAAGTGAACCAATCAGATTCTTGCTGACGTAATATTCAGCCAATCAAACTGCAAATTTACCATTATAGACAGTAGTCAATTCCTAACACATGTTCAGAAATTTGTCTCACCACTCAGCTATATATATCATTGTTTTGAAATGTTCGGCAAAATCTTGTCGAGGGGAAAAATGCCTTTAAGTGTGTCTATTAAACAAAAACAATAACAATGCCATAGTACGATATGTATATTCCCATTAGTTATATGGTCAGTTGTGTGATTATTTGTGTTACCTGCTGTTTGCAGTGATGTGCTTATGACTGGTAATGCGTATTTATACATGTTCTACTTCAACCTTTACAATGATAATGTGAAAGAGAGAATTACGTAATGACTTCCTTTCAGAACTGAAAATAGTTATTGAGTTATTGTGGGATTATAGTTATCTTGATGCAAAATATTGAATTTAATAGCTGCACTTTTTATATTGAATGGAATTGAATTGAATTGAATTGAGTTGAAATAGATGCACTTTTTATGACTCAATTTATAAAAGTTTTTAATCTCGAGCAAATTAACATTATTTTTCTTCATTACTTGCAACTTAGGGGTCATTTATTGGTTGAATATTACATCATGAATATCATAATTGGTTCACTTAACCATGTTTTGATTATTTTGAGTCATAGAAAAATACCATTATTGTGACATTTTTTAGTGAACCAATCACATCCTTCATGATGTAATATTTAACCAGTCAATAGTCTAAATTAGATTTTTGATTTTTGATTTGAGATGTTTTCCTAGTGGTTGCAAAATAGATATTGTCTTGGTTTATTTTGTTCATTTCCGTTTTTTTTTTTGACTGGCATTTCAGTCAAATTATTAAATGGATTTTGTATGCTGAATAAACTTTTCTGGATATTTAATCTGGTGATTCGCGATTTTTCTTAGATTCAGCGTTAATTGAATTTGGCAGATCAATAATTTTCTGGTATTTTTAATTCTATTTTGCGAAGTTTAGACCGTCTTGAGAAAAACATTTATTTTGGCGAAAATTCAATTTTATCGTTTTTGGAGAAAACATTTTGTTGATTGCTTGTAAACTGTCTAAATCTTTCTTTCCGTATTGTGGAATAAAAATCTATTAATTTAAATAGAAATTCAAAAAAGATTCTAAAATCAAAATATTTTCGAAGTATGCTTTACGTTTTTGTATCTTTGGACTATTATGTTGTCAGTTTTGGCATGATGATGAAGGAATATTATTATCATGAAAGCATTTTCTTCTGTTTTAACCAAAATATTTACTTATCCTTTGATCGCGATTAACGAACCTTTTTTATTAGTAAAAGTAGACTGAACTGGCATATTATCAAATACCAAAACAAAAAACATATCTTGATTGTTGTGGTACAGGTTTTTAGAAGGTAAGCTCATTGGAAGTACATGTAATTTTGCAGAAATTTGTAAGTGTTTTACATATAAAGATTTGATAGATTCTGTTGTTTTCTACTGCTTTTACCGGGACATAATTGCATAGCTATATGGGAACAAGAAATGCATGGGGCCGGACAGTATGGGTTTTTATCGAAATGGTTTTGCAGGTTCTAGCTTTTTTGTACTTCTGGTCCTATGTGTATAATGATGTAACAATGACAATGGTGATGGTATTTTCTGCTTTCTTAGAGTTGGAAATGTGTACACGAATCATAATGGCGCAGAGGTTAAATTTACGATGTCTCCTCGATCACAAGTTCTTGAAATTCTTGATGATGTTATTTTCAACCAATCAAATTCTTGATGGTGTTATTTTCAACCAATCAAATTGCAAATGTACCGATAATTTTGTCGACAATCCCTCAAAACTCTGTTACTTTGATTAAAAGAAAAAAATGAATTGTTTTTTTCTCCCCTGGGGGAATAAATAAGGGTTCTGAAATTTTGTGAAAGAAATAAGCTCCAGCACAAAAAATAAATTTGTAGAATAATCAAAATCCTTCATTCTAGAGCATTTCGGAGCTCAGAAATTCAATTTTTTCTTCAACCAGGTATTCACTAAGAAATCTAAAAATTCTCCATTCTTTAGCATTTAGGTTCTGGAATTTAAATTTCTCCTGTCAAAGTGAACATAATGCATGAAAAGCTTAGTTACGATTAGAACCTAAATTTGTAACTTAACTCTGGATCAAAAATTAGGGGAAGAAATAACAAGGTCTCTTCCAAATGCGGTGGTGTGAAAATATAAGGGTTTTCCGCCAAAATGTATACCGTTGATTTTCAACTAAAATTCCATCTATGGTATAGCAATTCTTTACTCTCAATTAACACACATGTAAAAAAATCTCTTCAATTCTTCACATAACTTAACTTCTTGTCTCTTGATGACCTTCTAACAAACTGTTGATAGATTTGTCTTAATGACCACTTGTGAGATCCAATCAGGAAACCGTAGTTATACATATCTCTAAGATTCACCAGAAATACGAAAAACTATCGTAAAGAAAAACTTAAAAAATCGAGATTCGTAGAACGGGGGAAATGAGTTTCTAATTGGTCTGATATGACCCATTATGTTCATCCTTGGGAATGTAGAATATCATTGTTCAATGTAGTCATCTATAGGGCATCATTGTCTACGCTGAGTACGGGTAAATTCGTTGTCTCATTGGATGAAAGTTACATCATCAAGAATTTGTGTTTGTTTTTCTCAGAATTGGAATTAGCATTTTCTATTTTAAACAAAACATCAAAATGATGACATTTCAAATTGAACCAATCAGATTCTTCATGATGTTATTTTCAACCAATCAAAATAACAAATTTTGTCTATTATTTTGTAGACAAGCTCTAAAGAACTCTTTAAGAACATTTATCGTTTGTAATACAAAAATTGTTAGACATCAAAGTTAAAAGCCCGTTAAAACAGGGAAGGAACATTTTTATTTATTCTATTTCTGAATAGTGACTATAAATTCGAGGAACTTCTACTGATGTTCATGAATTAATTGTCATGTTAGAACATAAATAAAGTAGTAATAAAGTATCTTAATGTTTACATGGTTTAAATGGTTTCAATGGTAAAATAATTCTAAGATACATCTAGT
This sequence comes from Nanomia bijuga, assembly GCA_032273505.1. Classification (NCBI taxonomy): domain Eukaryota; kingdom Metazoa; phylum Cnidaria; class Hydrozoa; order Siphonophorae; family Agalmatidae; genus Nanomia; species Nanomia bijuga. The sequence goes on along the minus strand of JAUKPT010003442.1, from coordinate 4,810 downwards.
TAAGTATCTTTGTTTACATTCCTTTATCATATCAAATGTTGTTCACAAAGTTGATTTTTTTCGTTTTCATTTTTTGGCTGTAATTCTTCTTTATTTTCAAAAAAAAAATCAAGTCAAATAAGAGTGCTCGTCAATAGCTACAATATGTGCGAAGATTAGCTTCAACGAATAAACATTGAAGAAGTTATACGCATTTCAAAAATCACTGTCTACACTTTTTTTACAGGCTATAATAGTGTGTTAGTACATAATAATAAAGAATCTTGATGTTTACATTCCTCTATCATATCAAATGTTGTTTGCAAACTCAAGTAGATGATGTTGATATTAAGGCTAAAACTCTCAAATTTGCTCATATTTCATAACGTAAACATCAGATTGTTATACCGTACCGTGAATTGTTTATTAATATTGATCATGACCAACTAACTCGAGAGGAAATATATTTTAAGGAAGAAGGTTTATATATCTTTGTATACTGCTGGTAGCAATAATACAGTTTTACAGTCGCACAATGATTTGACACTATTTTGATATAACATAATGGGAGTTTGTAATCACAGGAAGTGTGTTGTCGTCAACGTGACGCACCAATGTCAATAATACCCAAATTCAACATGAAGGCCGCGTAGGGGTTTAGTTATAAATTATAGTCCAGTATATTTATATGGAGTTTATAGTAATTATTCGTGTAATTTAATTGAAAGTATCATGTTTAAACATTAATTTAAATATTGTCTATTTATTATAAAAAAATAATTAATCAATCTTATCAATATAGTAATATTTAAGACTGCTCTTTGAATATTTGATGAGCTGCTTTTGTAACCAGTCATGGTTTGTTGTTATTTCTTTTATTAGAAATATTTTGTTCATTATAATATCTTTTGTTTCCCCATCAAACATCTAACATGTTGAATTGGTGTATAATACCGAGGGGGCGAATCTCTTCATAAAAGGTGTGCGAGGTTTCTGGAAATCAAATCTATAGAGGAAACCAATAGAATTTTTTGGGCAGTGTACGATTTTTGCTATGGTTATAATTTATTGTAGTTGTTACTGAAATATTTCGACAATTTTAACTTGGATCGGTTATTTGCACAACGTTTTTAAAAGATATTTGGTAGATATTTGACACTTCCGTAGTTTACTTTAAATAAATTGATTTTTGTTGCGGGAAACTATTCTATTTTTAGATAAAAGCTAGGTCGGTAAATATTTTGGCCAACAGCGCCCCCCGGGGGATAAATAAGCAAAATTAGGAAAATAGGGAAGAAATAAATAGATTTCTATTGTTTCCCACCCTAAAACAGGAAATAAATAAAACAAAATAGAGAAATGGTGGGGGAAGAAAACAGAACTTTTGGCCAAAATATTTACCGTTGGATAAAAGTCCTGAAACACCCCACTAGTGAGACACTTTGTAACACTATTAAAGTATTTCAAAACTAGTGAAACACTTTGTAACTTTAAGCAAAAAAATCGTCAATTTTCATCCGATTTAGCTGATTTCTTCACCAAATGAAAGCAGGAAAAGGGAAGGTTAGGGTGGCGAGACTTTCCATTTCGCGACTTGCATTTTCTTTAACTTTTATTTATGTTATTTTCTTCTTATTTAATTTCTACTATGTTCATGCTACCCTGATCTACCCCACCTGATCTACCTTATCTACCCGCCTAATATTTGCCTACTGAACAAGCTATGAGAGCTTCAGTGTCAAAATTACGACAAAATAAGAAAAAAATCCGACAATATTAGCAAAAAATCCGACAGTTAAATAAAAATCCGACTTTATTAAAAGAGGGTGGATAACCTCCACCCCACCCATATAGCGACGCCACTGGAGGGCTTATCACCAAATTGTGGCTAATTAAGCCGATCTATTGGTTGAAGATTAAATCATCGAGGTTCCAATTGGTTCATGAAGAAGCGTTCCTCATTACACGGTTTGTCTACGAATCATTGATTTGCCATTTATTTGGATGAAAATTCATCGAGAATCTTATTGCTAGATTTTTAAAATTGATATTTCTTTGAAACTAAAACTCGTGATGCATCAAGGTGGAATTGTATTTGTTTATATGTATCTGATATTCATATAGCATTGCATGTTCTTTTCTATCAGAGAATGTTTGTTTCACTTGAGATAATCTTTTGATAATTGGTACGAAAGGAAACCAGTTAGGTAATACTTTATTATGGAATGTATGTATTTTTGGCATCCATCTTTTCTCAACATTTTTGGCATTTGAGATTTAATTTGGCACTTAATCTCTAGTTTATTAAAATTGAAATAAGAGGAGTCCAATTAAACTTGATAATTATTGTGAATGCCATGCTAAGACTCATGTCTCACGTTCTTTTGACTTATGATTTACACCCCACACCATAGTTTCTACCCCAAACTTTTACTGGGGGAGGGAGGTAGCGAGGGATCTTCCTCAAAAAGTGCTAAATTGGTGGAAGTGGGATTCTTTATTATGAATATCAAAATCTAATAAATTGTAAAAAACATTTTTATTAACCATGAATCACCTGATTTGCGCTGAGAAAAAAAGACCCAGTGTTCATTAAAGTATACTAAAACTTGGGAAAGGGGTGAGTGCTTGTGGGTGATGGGCATAAAAAATAAATAGGGGGTAAAAGTTGTTGCACACAGACCAAACGAATATTAAAGCGTTTCATACTGACCTATTGCAATTTTCTTTACTGAAATCTCAAAAACTTAATCATTTTTCATTTTTTCTTTTAGAAAATAATAATGATATTACTAAAAATGCATTTAAACAAATGGACTGGATTCATTGCTTTAGGAACATTAAAATTTTCAGTGGTGTCAGCAAACCAAACGTCTGGCAACCAGAGCGCTCTTATAAAAATCGACGTGATCGCAGAGATGCTGCAACATGAGACAATGACTTTCTTCGCGATATTAGTTATGTTATGTGAGTAGTGTTTTAATTCGTCAAGCTTCCTATACAGGCATGAGAAATGCTCAAGAATTTTCCTGATTTCAGGGGAAAATTATGGCCAATTATGGTAAATTATGGCCTAACATAAGCAGTTCTCTGTTCATGCCTGACTACACTATGTCTATTATGGTTTATGGTTTAAGGCTTTAAGGATCGTAGATATGCACTTTTCATTGTTTTCAGATACTTTGTTCGGCGACATTCAAACAGTGTCGCCCTAATGCCAATTTAGCCCATAGCCTGTATGGAATCCATGGTTTTCGTACGCCGGATATGCACTGTCGTAGTTAGAGGTGTACGCCGTTATCAGAGAAAGAACGAAAAGAAACCATCTAAATTCCTCAATACTATCCTTACTATCCCAAAGACATTTTCAAAACCTCATAAGGAGTATTTTCGTATTTATATTGGGGTTCGCTATGCCGGTACGCCGGAAAAAAGGTTTGTTTACGCCGGATATATCCGCCGAAATACCCTTGGATTCCAGACTGGTGTCGTCGACAAAAAAATATTGTAAATGTTATATTGTAAATTTATACGTATTGTATATATAATTTCATTCAAAATTGTTTTGCTAAAAATATATTCAACTCGATTCAATTCAACTAATATAAATGCGGTGTTTTCGTCCATAAAATAAAACGCGCACATTTTTATAGAACGCGCGTGGTTGACTCTAAGCATATAATCAATTTTGTTTTACCTCAACTGTAGCTTTTTTTAAGAAGCTACAATTTGTTTGACAGACATTTATTGAGAAGATTAAAATATACTAAATTGTCAAGTCGTCTACGATATTAGATCAGATTTACCACAAAGTTTTAGATTAGTAGGGAAATTTATCATACAGGTCATTTGTATATTTTGTAACTAAAATTTTGATGATCAAGCAATCTAAATTGACCAACACGAGGAACAAATAACTCTCAAGAAATCTCGTACGTTACATCCTAAAGCCTCGGTAAGATGAACATCTACGCTGTTATTAATATCGTGATCAGTCGTGATAGATGGCGATAAAAATATGCACATATTATAAGAATAACGTTGTCATACTCAAATTCTGACACCTGAGCCTAATTCGGACAGAAAAAGACTCTTGCTTTTTCAAAAATTAAAGGATTTAAAGGCTGAATAGGCTTTGGGTATTTTGATGAATTATGCTTCGTCTATAAAGATTTCTTTAAAAAAAATCATAATGAAGAAAAGAAAATAGAGAAAAAAATGAAGAAGAGAATGAATTTTGTATTCTCATTAAACTTTTCCTTTTTTGACTTCTGTTGAAAACATTTTATCATATAGGTGACGTCTATTCTTAAAGCAATAAAGAAATGCTATGGTAAATCAATACTCATTCCAAAATATCCCTTTAATTTCCATCAAATTTCACCAAGGCCAAAAAAAAGTGTTCCGGTTACCAGACCGAAATTGATTTTAAGTTTTCTCTATTTGTTCGCTCATAAAGGCAACTTTTTTTGTCCAATCATGAAAATCTGGATATCGAGTCTAATTCGGACTCGTCAAGTTTAACTCTTATTACAGCTTACATCAAATTTTTTCCTGTATAGGTTATAAGACCCTAATATCTATCAATATTTTCTAAAAGAAATTAGGCAGTTCTGCAAAATCATTTTTGAAAAGGCCCAGGATTAATTTAAATTATCTATATTATAATGAGTTATGATAATTAAAAGGTAAATGAATTTATCCGACTTTTACGGAAAGGGTACGAAAAATGCGCACATTTGATTGGCCCGAATTTGCGGTGTAAATTCCCGTACCCTGCCCTCCGTACCCTACCCTTAGAGAAACCATTACATTGTTTTGTTTACAAAAC
>JAUKPT010003441.1:0-12046 GCA_032273505.1 Nanomia bijuga | reverse complement strand
ATGTTACCCTCAAAAATGTCTACAAAAATAACACCTTTCGAATGTCCATATATGGCCTTTTGGGTTGAACCTGTCCAGAGAACCCTTTAATTCTAAGGTCGCAATATTTGTACACTTCTCAATGATATATCGAATTAAATTTTTGCAGTAGACTGGATATAAACATAACATGATTTTATTTACTAAAGTACTTAATGCAAGTTAGAATTAAAAGCTGATATTTTAATGATATTCATTTCTTAAGTAAAAGCTTCCAGATCGATTTTCTTAGGGTTATGCTTTAATTTTTGGACATTTCAATATGCTTAAAAGATGTATTCTTATTAGAGAAGTCTGTAAAACAACTCTACCATCCAATCCAACCTGCCCATTATGATTCCGTTTCTGGAACTCCATAAATAATTGTGGCTTTAATACCTTCCTGAGCAGTGTCCGACAAACTTTCTTTCTTCTTGCAAAGACAAATTTTATTTGGGTCAAATGTTTACTCAAAAAACGTCAACAAATGGACAAATGTTCATCCATGCCTTCAATACCCTGACTGTACCTTTTTTGAATAGAAAAACAATCAGCAAAAGAATCGTTTTACTTTAATTTCTTAATAACAATCTTATGAATATGATTTTTTTGATCTTTTCATTTAATTTATATGATGGAGTGACTCGACCTTCTTGCAAAGAAGTTGCCGAGCCCTGGTCCTGGGACATAAGAGATATAATTTTGTATTATGCCCTCGGCGATAAAATTGAAATTCGGAAATATTTTATTGATAGCTTGAAAATCTGTTTTCCTTTCGTTTCTATCACGATTACTTATCACAATCAATTAAAAAGTGAATCTCATCATTCTTGTCTAATTTATTTATTAACATTTGCGTACGATCCCTAGTTTTGGTGAATAAGATCGCAGCATGGAAAGGTCAGATTTCCTATCAGCTTGACTAAGAGCCCATTGTAAAAAAAATAAAACAATAAGTAGCACCTGATATATTATTTACCGGAATCTTATCCATCTTACCTGTTTTAAACGCCTAATCAATGAAACAAAAGATTTTAGAGCATTTCATAGATATCAGTATGAGTCAAGATTTGTAGCTCAAATGCTTTTCTAGATGTCTTCAAATGTGCAGAAACAAGTCTTTTAATTTCTTATAAATTTATAACTTTCTTATAACCCATGAGTAATTCTTGGAACAATTTCTTTTCTTTCTGAGGTAAGTTTGCATACATCAGGTATGTGCGGTCAAAATATTGGCAAAAATAGTTAGGAAGAACATAAAAGTAAAATGTCGATATTCAATAACCATGAATGTATGACGTCAAAGTAGAAACATGAATACCAATTAGATTTTATCAAGGTACTTCGACTAGAAAATAAATTTGATGGGTCATAACAGTTGAGGAAAAAAACTCGATAGTTGCCTTTTGATTGTGCTCTAGGTGTTTTAAACGGTGATTAACATTTTACTAGAATTGATATAATTATAAAATTGCACTGTCCTAATGTGTGAGGCTAGCTTTTTTATTTGGGCCTCGTCTACAACGGAGTATAGCAATAAAGTTTAGGTGTTAACTTAATTCTCCATCTGTCAGCAAACAATTAAAAATATTTTTTGAATAATTATTTGTTTTGCATCAACAGGGAATACAAGAAATCATGGTGTTTTCTTTAAGGCGATTATATTGTCTTTTTCCTAAAAATTGTTTTCCAATTTAAAATTTCTTGATCTTTAGGTATGAAACATTCAATATATTAACATACTAGATTTACTATCGTGGTTATACTGAAATAAATCAAACATGAGTTCTGATTACAATTTCATGAAAAATTTACTGAAACCTGTAAAGAAGGAAGAAAAAGAAAAGGAAGAAAATGGCCTTGATATAAACCTTAAACCTATACCAAAACCAGAAAAAAACGAACCTGAACCAGAACCAGAACCTGAATCAGAACCAGAACCAGAACCAGAACCAGAACCAGAACCAGAACCAGAACCAGAACCAGAACCAGAACCAAAGAAGGTCTGGGTACCACCAAAACCAGAAGTTATTGAACAAGTCTGTAAAAAGTGGCAATGGAATCAAGATGAAAATGGTCGTTGGTATAAAAAATACGATGAATAAAGTTTTATAACATTGTGCAAAAAGAGAACTTATTTTGGAATTGCAGATCGACGACAAAGACTTTATATGCAAGTCCTGTAAACTAATAATACAAAATTGAAAACCCCGCCTTTTATTCATCTGATGAGAATTTCTCATCATTATTGTCATTTACTATTTAATAATTTTACGACTATGTTTTTGTTACGAAAAATATATTTGATTTGGTTTTGATACGATCTCATATTTGATTAGTACAGTGTAAATTTTGATTTTGATTTTAGTTTTGTACTATGTGGATTGAATCAAGAATGCAAAGAAATACATTTTAATGCTGGGCTTTATTATCGACTATACTACGTGAAATATATTTGAAATTACTGGTTTGCACAACTCGATAGTCACTGGGTGATTAAGTGTAAAATGACTTAGAAAATGAATTTAACACACACTTAATCTGTTTGGATTTAAAGAAATCTAAAAGTTTTATCTGTGTGGGTTGGTCACCGGTAAACATCAGGTCACGAAACGGGGGTTATAAAATAAATTCCAATGAATTTTGAAACAACAGATAATTTTGATGATAATCATCTGAAACAGAGAATTTTATTATGAATTTCGTGAGAAATTTTCAAAGAAACAATAGAATTTTGAAGAACGGTGCACCAGATTGATGTAGAGTGATTTATGTCTTTTTTATAGATATACCATATGAACTAGAAAGGTATATCCAAAATCTTTGAAAAATCAAAAAATCAAATTACAAAATTCTAAACTAAACAGTCTGAAACTCCAAAAAAACTCCCGAAACTTCCCCAATATAACCCCAAAATCAACCAAAAATCAGAAGAAAAAAACAATCCCAAATTTTCAAACTCTCGAACACGATTTTGTTTATGTGATATATGCCTCGAATAAACCCTTGAGCTCATCGGTACGTTTTGATGATATGAAAGATCTACTAAAACTAAATAAAAGATTTGTCTGTGTTGTTAACACAGCCTGCCCAAGGGATAAAATTGATTTTTGACTTTGCTAGGTGAGCAATACTCAACAAGACACATAGTTAGTCACAAATAAAATGGATTTTGATGTTTACATACATAAACTCTTGGATGATTTTTGTTTATATCGAGAATATATGATAGATATTCTTTTCTACTAAAGCCTTCGCACCATGTTCAAAAACATCAATAATAACAATAACTGAAATCATTCATCAATAATATTGTTGACATCGTTGTGATATGTATTTATGACTAATTGTTATTATTACAAATATACTTGTTGGAAACCTTGAAAACAGAAATATTTCAATACTGTTACAATTGAATACTTGAACCAGGGATTAATGAGTTTTTTGATTTAAATTTCTTAGTCTCTGTTCTTTCTGATAGACTGATACTTTTATTCAAGTGTCTATTGGGATATTTTTCTGTTTAGTTGAAATTATAAATCCCTGCAATACGATCCCGGTTTTTATTCTGTAGAATTCAAAAAAAAGGGATTTTATGACCTGTTTTGCGATCTTATTCATAAAAAACAATAGATTAGTAGCTGTTGGATTATTTAGCACAATTCATGTGAATAAGATCCGTTTACGATGTATCATTGTGTGTCGACCTGGTTTATAACCTAGACAAAATTCTCATACAGGTTTTTTTTATGTATATTTTTTAGCGTAGAATCTGAAAATCATATGCCTCACTTTGAGGCTGTTGGGGAATATGGAGTTTTGAAGGTATTTTCTAATTAACTCATTAAAAATTCATGATATTACAAATTATTAAAAATTTCCTTTAATTAGGCTATAATTAAGCAATTATATGGCATGGATAAGGGTATAATAAGTAAAGTACTAAATATCAGATATCTTTTTAAAAAATATTTAATTATTTAACATGAATAATTAATGATTCTTTATAGTGCATGAAAAAGGGATAGAATAAGATAACACTGCAATAAAATTCTTGAAGAAAGAATTAATTTTATAAAGATCGTTCATGAATATACACATAAATGAGGTATTTATTCCTGCATAATATCATTATTTTGACAGTCTTCTCCTCTACAATTGTTACAAACAAGAACGCTTTGCAGACCAAGTTTTTATTGGACTCAATATGTCATTATCAAGGATAAATCTAACTGTTTCCATTGTGTGGTAGAGTAGCAGGATTTAATTTGAACGATGTTGCAATGTTTTCCATTCACTTTAGTTGGGAAAGTGATTCAGTAATCTTCCCTTGAAATAATCTTTTAAAAAACAAACAAGCTGCCTTTTCTACCTCAGATTTTGTAGTTGATATACCGCCGAAGTTTTTAGCCATTGATTTAAACTTCTGATCAGTCGTTATGCGTTTCAAGATTTTTAATTTACCGTGGTTGAATGTAGCACAAGTTGAATCACACCCTGCCCATGCATGAATAAAAAGATTATGCAGCACTTCGGAGTCAATTGCACTTGAATCCTGCTAATGCTAAATTTCTTTAATGTTTTAATTCTCGATGCTTTCTCTTTTATTTCAATACTGAAAATATATCTTTCTTAGAAGATTTCCAGTGATGAAGAAGCAATACTAGAATATCAATATCTGTAGCATAAACTGTAGTTTCTTGTCTCTCACTAAGATGTATAGCTGTTTTTATCATTGTTACATCGGCATCCCCAGTACACTCAATGTAAGTAAAACCCAGGGATGTATTCTTCTATGCAGACGCCTTTGTTTTTAATTATTTTGCATACCAACTTCCTTTCTTGTCGCTTTATTGACTGACTATCTCCTCCCGCCTCCTTAAATTTCTCTCTTTCAGCCAGAAATCATTTATGAGATATGCTGCTCTATCCTTAAATATTACAACATATCAGATCCTCAAAAATACAGTTCCAAAATAAATATTTTTACCATATTCTATAAGTTTTCGTTTAATTGTCTTTATATTATAAACGTTGGGTGATTCAGAGATTTCCACTAGTTTAATTTACAACTATTTTAAAGAGTATATCTCACATTTAGATTCAATCCACTCACACATACTATCAAAAACACGTCCTTTCATCTCGTCCACTGGTCTTCCTGGTTGCTCTGTCTTTTTATGAACCGAATATTTTTTGACAAATCTTGTGTAACAAGATGAATTCGCTCAGAATCCTTATCGTTCCTTTGGCTGAAAATCTTTAAAACAGTCCCTCTTATTGAGTTCTTCGATTTTCTTTCGTTAATTGTTTCAACTTTACAGGTGATATCATCTATGCCTGGATGTTTTTTTATCGACTTTACAGCTTTCCTCACAAAAAAATAATGCTGCTTCCAATCAAACAATGTATTGGTATCTTCTCTGGTTTCGACCTTTCTATTTTTTTTCATCTTTTATACAGACATTCAAGTAATTAATCAAATCATCCTTTTTCATTTTTTTCCATAGTTTATCAATTTCTCTAATGTTTTTGTTGTTTGTAATCTATCATTGTGTTCATTAGTGCTGGTCAAACAGATGACACAATTACCAACAGAATCATAATCTGAATCTAATAAAGTTTCCATAATTTTTTGACTTTTTAAATCAAGTTATAAACAAGCTGTAATATGATATCATTCTTATAATTTTTAATCAGTAATATAGTCAGTAATAATGTTATGTTGTTAAACTCATATACGTTATTAAAATTGTTAATTATTTAACATTGAAAAATAGATATATTTAGTAAACAAAAGAAATTACGCAGCTGTAATCAGACTTAATGAAAACGACTTCTTATATAAAAAGGTGAAGGTGCAAAAACAAAGCCGACTTTGCCCAATTTTTTTTTTTTTGTTTGAGGTATACTCTAATTCTATTCTACACACAATCACGGACTTCTAAAACAGACAATGTTTGTTTTAGAAGTCCGTGACACAATATACGAACAGAAAATACCAAAAAACCTTGTATGAATTTTTTTTCTTATTTCGACCACACTATTAGTCAATTGATATTTAACCACTGACTGTGCCTATACAATAACAATATGTTCTTCTCACTTTCATTATTACAGTGATTTTTGCCCTGCATTCTAATTACATTTGGAGTCTTTTCATTCACGATTTTAATAAATGGTATGAGAACCCTAACCGGTCTCGTGATCATATGTAAGGTTAGAAGTTTATATATTGTGTCGTTATTAGGATATTTTAGTCTGAGAAAATATCAATCCATCTAATTGGAGAACTGTTGTGTTCTGATGATTAACCATGGTCAAAAGATCAGCGTTCAGTAAATCTAGGTATGCACACCTTTAACCTCAGGGAGCTCTTGTACCTTTGTATAAAGACCAACATATTTCAATCAATCTTGATTACTTTTGCAATGTTTTTCAAATCACAATTGATCATTCATGTCATCATTCAGATTAAGTCATATTTTTAAATTATTTTTAAATCAGAAACTAAAAATAGAACGTTTGCAACCTGATGATAAATTGAATTTGTGTTCACAAAAAAGGTATAAACAATTCCGCACTGTTAACTGTTTTGAAAACCGAAAAAAAACTTATGTTAAGAAAATGGACTGTTAAGGGAAATAAAACGTATTGATTTGATACTTTTTTTACAGGTAGAAAATCTCATGTTTAAAATGATTTTTTTTCTCATTCAGTATACCTAAATGTTCCTTAACCTTGCAGAAATATTTTGCTCATTTTAGTAAGAATCTTTAATAAAAATACAGATATACATTAAAAATTAGGAATAGCCAGTATAATTTTCTTGCTTAGGTATAAATACAGTGCATGTCTAAAATGTAATTCACAATAAATATACAAACATTAACAAACTGCATGTAGGGTAACGCCTGGGTGTACAGGAGCATATCACTTCCATCCTCAGTAGGACCAACTGCGATCTGAAATTCCAGGTCATATAATCAACAGTGTTTATGCGCGCATAAGTTTGAATATTCAGCATTACAAATGATCTCCATGTGTAATCATCATTCCAGAGCATTGACCACCGGTGTAGCACTCAGGAGTACATAAAGGTTAATGGCGTTACTGTCATTTTGTGCACAGGTGCACAAACTAAAATTAATGGCATATCAAGCACAGGGAATAACTGTGTCCTTAAAAAAGATTAAATTGGTTCAATAAACGTCGCAATAAAGGTGGAATGTATTCAAACATAGTAAAACGTATGCATAGAGATTAACTCTCAAATGTGCGTGTTTATGCGAAAGTCTTTTGAAGCCGTCATGAAACTTTGCAAATAGTCAGTGCGTAACTTACTGAACACAAAGTTCTTTATAATGATCTCAAATTGGTTATTGCTCGACGTACAAATGAATGGAACACATTAAAGTGTTGGGTGTGTCACTAAGAAGAAAAGATGTGCCTTGGTACACGGTGAAAACAGTTTTTAGTTGGGGATACGAGATCGATATGAAGAGCTGGCAGAACTTGTAGATCTAAACTCTGCTTGTTGTAGAAATATAATAAATTGTTGTAACTGATGTGGGTGAGTCTCATCTTTTCTTGAAGTAAATTTCAACAAACTTATTTTTATTTGAATATATGGTTGCGGCAAACTCCTTGATTCAAAATGAATGTACTATGCACATTTGAAATTGAAATTGAAATTCGAGTTTCTTTTATAATTTTACAGTAGACTAAACTGGTCCCGATATACCCCGTAACTAGCAATAATAACAGATAATGCAATGTATAATATTCTATGCAATCATTGGTTTTGTTGGTTAAAAGTTTTATTCTGAACTAATGTTAAGAACATTTAGAAGTTCGATAGAAATTGTTCTCCGATGAATATTCTTCAAATTCTATTTCTAGAAACTGATTAAATTAAATGTTTTAGATTAAGTCTAACAATTCTGTCATCACATAAATGCACAAACTATTTTAATTCGTCTGTTTCAACAAAGTATCATATTTATCAAAATTACGATATTCAATTCACATCTCTTTTTCTGAAAAGCTGAAATCTATTGCTTGACGTGAGAAGAAATAACAACATTTTGGAAATTCATACACCATATCTCAAGAAAAACACTAATTAGAAGAATCTATATCAGTATCAAAGCAAAAATTTCAAGATTTTTATGAAAAGATTTGGTGTATATGATTGGTCGATTAGTTAAACAATCTTGCATTACACTATCGGTATTTGTCAATTTTTAAGTATGAAAAGGAAAAAAATCTTCTGCGTGGCCCTTTTATTGAATACTTGAAGTCTTTAGGATTAATTCTATCAACCTAATCATTACAGGTCATTTATGTATCACTGTAGAGTGTATCTTTGTCTAGAACATAAAACTTATTGGAGATCTTATGCTTTATGTTAGTCTGAGAAAATACCAATCCATCATGTATAAAAACATATTTCAATCAATCTAAATTACTCTTGCAATAATTTTTAAATCATAATTGATTATTCTTTTAATCGCTCAGGACCATAATCTGTATAATATGTATCATATGCTGCAACTATTTTCAACTCACAATCTGAAAATAGAACATTCGTAGCTTGATAATAAGTTAGAATGGTGTTCGCAAAAATTCTGCACAGTTAACTGTCCTGAGAGTTGGGAAAAACTTATCGACGTACTGTGATGTAAATAAAATGTATTGATTTGATACCTTTTTACCGGTAGAAAATCTCATGCTTAAAATGAATATATTTTGATACTTAGAAATCTTTTAAATCTCACGTTTAAAATGAACCAAGATGCCCATTCAACTTTTATAAAAATCTTCTAATGAAACTCTAAAACAAATGCAAAAAATTATTCTTGAGCCTCTATATTAACACTTGAGAGCAGTTGGTCATTTACAAAAGTAATTCCGTAAAAATTTAATTATAGTTTACCCATCGAAAATCTAACCAGAAAGCAGAAAGAGCAAACATATGAAGAACGGAATTATCAAAAGAATAGATTGTTATATCTCTTTTGTTGAAAGCAAAAGATCACAAACCCTACAAAATCTACAAGAAAAATAAGTTTTTTTCCGTTTAAAGCAAAATCTGAAGAATATAGATCGAGTACTGCAGAATACTTTCAACTTCTTTTCATTTCTTCATTATATCAAATCAACGCTTTTATTTTCTGGAAAAAAAATTATAGTCATGATTCCAGGGTTTGGAAAAAACGTACAATTTGATGACTCGCCATGGTATTGAAGCTAAATCCGCCATGTTGCTGATCATTTGAAATGAGTCATGAATTGAACGCTTTAAATTGCACTCTATTTGAAAACCTTGGAAACAGAATGGAGTAAAAACGATTGAAACAGTATGTATCATGTGATAGATATACAAGCAAGAGCATTAATCCCTGCTGAAGCCAGTGCGTACCTAAAAGCACTGATATCCCGCTATGGACCACCTTGGTTAGGAATTAACAAATAACTCGCATTCTTCGGTTCGAGTTACATGAAAAGAGATCTGTTTTCAAAGTTGAATGAATTGTTTTTTTACTTTTCTGTCCAATTTTCTTACTTCATTTTGATGTTTGATGTTTGACATGATTTGCAAATTCTTAGATTGAGAATTTTGCAAGTTCTGTAGCAGAAAGGGACATCGATCAGGTGTAATGCAATCCCTCTGCTCATTTTTTCTGCATGTATCAAATGCTCTAATCTTTATAACATTAAATTTGATCGAAGTGAAGTTCATGCTACGTACATATCAATAAGCGTATATGAAAAATATATTCTAGGATATAATACTAAAAAGAAACTTTTTTGTATCTTTCTACAAGTCATATTTATTTGTTTGATTTTACTTCAATACTATATGAATGCATTGTATTGTCATTTGCAGATGAATGTAAGACAAAGCTAAATTACTGGGTGGGTTAAAAAGGCCTTGCATTGATACAGAGAAGATTCAATATTCCACTTTTTGTACTTTATGGATGCACTCAGTGTCAATTAGGTCTTTTCTCCGTATAATACATGCAGGAAATAGGGCTCAAGCTTGCTCTTTTATTTAGGTTTCGCACAGATAGTTAGTTGTACTCAGCAGGAATGTAAATTATTATAACAGAATGGAACAGTTTTTCAAAATAATGATAAAGAGGTAAGATACAGCACCCCAGATAATACATTCTTCTCATAATGATATTGAGATTTCTTATGCTAAGCACATATCCTTTCATTTCAATAGAATATATTTTTTCCATAAGCATCATAATTTTATTTTAGTTACCCTCAATTATGCATAAAATGTTCGCTCATTCATAAATAGATAATTTTGCATTAAGTAAACTAATTTTCAATTACCAGGTATTTAAAACTGATATCTTATAATGATATTCATTTCTTAAGTAAAAGCTTCCAGACTCGTTATGGTTTATCAGGATTATGCATAAATTTTCGGTTTGCTTAAAAAGATGCTTATATTAGAGAAGTCTGTATAATAACTCCACCATCATGAAGACGAAAAGATGTTTTAGATCAAAGCACATTTTACGTCATCGCAACCACAAGTTTGTAAATGCAACTCACCGAGGAATCCAGTACGTACGGTTGTTACGTACATTATTTCCTGTTTAATCTGATTACTAACATTCCTCTTACTCTCCATGATACAAAGCTTTGAATATTTGAACAGTGGTTCCAATAATAGGACCAGATTATGCTGATATCCTTTCCATGCAATATGGTCTTTTTTAAAATGCGATATTCAACAGTTGTAAATTCACTGCTACACTTTGGGGTATCAAAGTAATACAGAGATAAATTTAAAGAAATGGATGGTATTCTCATAACTATACAAAAGGTCTCATGCAAAAGAATTTAGTTTTACAGTATGGTTGTGAAGGTTTGAAAGGAGTGGTTTGTACTATCTTGTTATTTTCTCTTTATTCTAACAGTAAGAGATACCAAAAACTCGTATCAAAACTTGCTAATTTTTCTAATCAGATTCTTTGCATCCATCAGAATTGTAATCCAATAATTAATTAATAATCAATTAAGAACAATTTATGCATGTATTTGCATAGAGAGAAGTGTAACACTATAAATAGGAAATTGTATCGAAACTTTATGATTAAAATTCATTGCATCATAGTTAATAGAAAAAGCTTTTTTTATAACTATTATTGCATATATCAGTTCCGTATGCTAAATCAGTGAAGATCAAAGACAATAAAATCTATAGGACTTATCTTAAAACTAGCTATAGATTGGTTTATGATTACATCAAAAATAGCTTGACTAGTTCAATCAAAAATATCACAATTCAAAGTGTTCTTAAGTACTGAACAATCTGATTGCGGTCATATTGAACAACTATTCTGCTATTTACCTAAAGTTTTTGAAACTTGTCATGCTCATTAAGCAAAAGAAGCATTTTGAGTCTCAAACTGAATCCCAAATAATCATCTGGTACATTTTACGGACCCGAATAGTAGTACGGTCAATAGAATTTGAAAGTATTCAAAAAGTATGAACGTTGGATTATCCTCAAAATGACACCTCTTCGTGATTACATTTACAGTCAATATCTCAAGTGCAAATCCAACATCTGTCGTAATGAAAATACTGCACTTACTAAGATGATTTTGTTTGCAACTCCACAAAGAAAATACTATCCTGATCCTTGGGTTAAGATCTCAGAGAGCTGCTTGGAATGTCGAGCGACCAAGTAAAGAGCATGACGGAGTCTCGAAATGCAAACGTTTCTGTCTCTGTGATGGCAACGTCCATAATTGGAAGAAAGTTACAGGTAAAGTTAGGGTGGGGAGTAATGGAAAAATGGAAAATATTATCAAAAATTAAATCGGGTATAGTAGTGTGAAAAGGGCGCATCTGGATCACTTTTTTGAGGCACCAAAATTCACCCACCCCAATCAACCCTAAACAAGGTCAGGAAGGGTTAAGGTTAGGAACAGGGTAAGGGTTAGGAAATTGGGACACGTTTATAACAATGACGTCACCAACCGACCGACAGACA
>JAUKPT010003440.1:0-12047 GCA_032273505.1 Nanomia bijuga | reverse complement strand
ATAGCTTATGTTATTATAATAATATCTTATGATATGAGTCCTTTTATCGAGATATAAGATATATAGAAAATCGACAAGAATCAAATGGCATCTCATCTACGTGTCAACATAAGTCAATTTATGTTTAATTTAAATTTTTTACATGTGATAAAATAAACAAAAAATAGATGTGTAATAATTTTTGCTCAACCAACATGCATTTCCATTTACTTATCACACTTATGAACTTACTCTATATCTTTACAGTTATTTTGAAGTGGTCTTAATCTTAACCATTGCTAAATAATCCAAAGTAATGTAGAGTATATAGTTTGAAAGAAGGCTTGGCCAAACCATATGACCTTGAAATAAACTGCAATGTATAAATATATCAATATGAGTTAGTGCTAATTCCTTTAAATTATAACTCCACAACTATATTTGGATACAATAATGAGTAATTCCCTTAAATAAATAGTTTCGTTTTTAAATTGAGCTGAACAGTATTTGTTTGCTTTGATTCTATTTTTCAAGCCATAAGAGTCAGTTGAAGTTTGGTTCAAAATACTCACAAATCTGAAAGGATGAAAAGGTTATAAAAAAGGTATCATGTACTAAAAGTACAAAGGTTTTGACTTCTTATTTTACTTCTTATTTTACTCGTTGGGTCAAATTCACTCACTCGCGAGCTCCGCTCACTCGTTCGTGAATTTGACCGAACTCGTGCGAAAAAAAACGTTCGAAACCACTTTCCATGATGAAATTTGTTTATTGTATGAAAAAAAACACATTACATTGCTCTATTTTGATTGAACATCTGAACGATGATTGGCGAAACAAAAAATTTCACAGATGAAAAGATGAATTTTGATTGGCGATCTGCCATTTTTCACCGGCGGAAATCTAATTAAATAAAATGATTGGCGAATTAATAATTTTCATCGCTCGCGAACGGTTTTTTTCACTGGTGTATCTTAACAGAAAAACGGGTTTACCATACTATAAATGCATATATTTTATATTGTTAAGTGTTATTTTACTTGTCATTATGTTTTTTGAAAAAGATATCTTTAGTTTACTTGGTGATTTTTTATTTTTGATCCATTTTATGTGGAAAAAGGATGCCATTTTTGGGATATTACAGTTGAAAATTAAAGTTATATAGTAGGACTATATATTATTGGTTCGTGATTAGTAGCCACCCCCTCCCCAAAGTGAAGTTCAATATGTCCTTAATCTTTAATCCTTAATCAAAAAAAAAATCAGATCCCCTGGGAGGCATGCCAGTCAGTATGCCAGAGATTTTAAAATCTTCAATCTGTTGTATTTATAAGGTTGGGAGATGTTCAAAGGTACAGAAAAACAACTGACATAATGTCTAATATCAAGCATTTAAACGGAGTTAAAACTCATTTAAAGTCCCAGAGACACGTTTCTCGGCCAAAAATCACCTAAAATAGAGGGGAAATGACTGTTTTGCACAATATATCAAGATAAAGAGGACAAACTTGGCTAAAACAAAATACAAAGAATTACATATGGAAACAAATTTGAGAAAGTGTCAAAATGTGCCCATTTCTAGAAAAAATGAATGTTATGAGCTGGAAACTTGCGGTTACATTAAATTAACATATGGAAATTGGAAATTGGAAATGAGACAAAAGTAATTTTCAATTGCCCAATATAAGGATATTCAAGTAAAGGGATCAAAACGGGAGAAAAAATGGTAAAAATGTGCCCATAATAAAAAATAAATATTATGAGCTGGAAATTTGTAGTTATACATTAAATCACATTTGGAATCTGAAAGTTACACAAATTGGACTGGTACGTTGACGCTTAACAGGCAATGACCGGCATGGATTTGACCCCACCCCCTCCCCACCTAGGCTCTTAGCGGCCACAACAGGGCACATTTTAGGGTATCTGCATTAGAATTTAACAGATTTTAATGTTTTCGTAATTCTATTCATTTTGCGGCATTCGTCACAATTTGGTGAAATGGCTAGTAGTTTTGTGAAATTGCGACCTCGTCTGTCAGATTGTAAAATGGCTAGCTATTTCGCGAAATGACGGTAATATATCAATATTTCAATACTCCTTTATCATAAAAATAATCAACAAAAATCAATAAATACTATACGGAGAGGTCTATTAGGCCCTCCTTTACACTGTGAAATAAGTCTGAGGTCTTCTCCTTTCTTCGTTCGTCCAGAGAATTGCTCGAATGAGTGGTAATTGTACAACAGCATATCCTGAAAAATATAAGTAAGAACGAGGAATTCTTAATTTTCACAACCCAGTTTACCATTCTTAATATTATAAGTTAAGAGATGATTAATAAAAACATGCTAGTGAAGTATAATAGATATAATAAATTTGCCTTAAAATTGATCCATGTAAAGCCACAGATTACTGTAGTCCGTGGTCAACGTCTTACTCAAGTTGGAGCTTATACCAAAGAAGCTAAAGCCAAAACTTGCTTTTTGTTGGCATTTACCAACTGATGTTTATCTTGTGAGTAAAATACTAGCAAATCAAAGATTTTAGTTTTTGCTAATGAATTATATGAAATAGAATGTATAAACCGATTTTGCATAAGGGTCCGCTAATTTTTATTAGGAGTGGGAGACGAGAAGATACACGTTTTCAGCCTGGGGAGTTCTCATAGCCGTTCTTAGAAAAACATCAACTAAAAGACACTAATAGCAAGCCAAATTCAAATACTGTACAAAAGATCAGTGATCTAAACATCAATAACATTGTAATAACCATTCCAATCTCACTAACTCAACAATTTATTTTTTGACTTACTTATTTTTAGCCTTGACATGTTTTTAAAGACTGAATGTTCTTATAAACGTGGTTCTTATAAAAAGACGTGTATTTCTTTTGATGGGGAATGACACAATGTTTCCCATTTTTTATTTCCAAATCTTTGGATTGTTCGATATTTCTGAATTTTTTTGTAGGTATAAAAGTATTCACTATGTGATTTTCTCAAAAATCATCTCTCTCTCTCTCTACATCTTATCAAAAATGGTTTCCAAAGATTAGAAAAAAGTGGCGTTGAAAACGAACTAAACAACGCAGCCGCAGAATTATTTTCTTAGACTGCGAGGAGCTCATTCGAAAGGCAATTTTCCTTTTCACGTTTAGTAAAGTCAGTCTGCTAGGAGATTACGAATTGTGGATCTCAGTTTGCGATGACCATCGCAGACATCTCACACTTGCAGCTACTGGGCACATGACATTATATGAATTTTGAGCTCAATTGAGTGCTTCGAAAGTAAAGATTTCACGAACACAAGCTAAAATTGTGCCAAAAGCGTGCTGACGCATACAAGAACGTATGAATAAGTAAATTAATCGAAGTGTCAGTCTCATGAATTTATTCTATTTAACTGTCAAAAAGCTTATACAGATTTGATTGAGGACTTCAAACTATATGTACAAAAATAACATCGTGGCTAAGTGACAGTCTATAAACAGCATCGATGACGGATTTCTTTCTATTCTAAACTCAACTGAATTATTTGAAGTACAAAGGAAAGGTGCTGGAATTTGCCTGAAACGCCGAACAGGATAAATTAGTTAGTATACAAGTAAAATCAGTCAATATTATTATCTTTAGACGGTTTTCCATTTTTATACTGCCTGTATTGGCAAAAACTTGTTAGGTAACTTCCAAAAATTCAATTTAAATTATAAACGTTTATATTTCAAGGTCCAAAGAGGGAAATAATAGGAACTTTGATTTAGCAAAACGGAAAATAGTAAATTCTTAAGTTAGGTAAACGGATCATGGACACCCCATTTGGGGTACTGTTTGACGTATTTTTAGAGGTTTTGTTCACTTTTAATGCAGTGTAGTGTAGAATATAATGGTTAACCCCTTAATTGTTAGTGACGGCTTTTTCTGCAAGCCGATAACGGTACTTATTTGTTACTGTCGGCTTTTTCCGTATTTTGTCGTGCGTTCCTTATTTGTTACTGGCGGCTTTTTCCGCTTTTTTATCTTATGTCGTTTCCTTGAATGTTACTGACTGATTTGTAGTTTATCCAATTCTCGACTCTGGATATAGAAATGAAGATCCTGGTCCGACGATTTCTAATGAATAAGCTCGATAAAGCAAGTAAAAAAACTTTGTAAAAGACTGTTCCAACAGATGTAAAGACCCCCGTCACAGTTAACTGTGTATACTGCCGTTTTCTGTCTCTGAAAGCAAGCAACAGATCTTCCATATCTGTGATTACTTTTTTCATATCTTTTGAAATTATTTGTTTTATCTGTTTTTATCCGATTCCATCAAAAAGTGCGTTCTAAAGGAAGAATATCAATAAATAAATAAATAAATAATTCAAGGTCGAGGACAGGTCAAAAAAAGGTTGTCTACGATTAAGAATATTCCTAACTCAATCATTGTTTTGATGATGATTGCTTTGCAGTGACCTACTTCAATAGATCAAGATTTAGCGGGTCATGAAAATCATGTTATTCTTTGAGCAGAACATGGTAGGCGTGAGATTTATTTAAAGTAGTCTTCAAAATAAGTGAGACGGATTTATTACATCGCTATAACTTCTGCAATGCAATTTTCGTAATTTTTACTCAGTTTGTAGCTATTGCTGAGCAATTGAAAATTTTGAATGGAAATTGATGAAAAATAAAAAATTAAGAAAACAATTCGCAAAAAATATTCATCAATTTTCATTCAGTTATTTCACTACAGACGAATACAGAATAAAGTGCTCAGTATTCCCAACAAAGTGTGTAACAATTAGATTTAGTTTGGTTGAAATTTTGATTTAAGCTTTCCGATCTTGAAAACGAAAATACGCAGCAGTCAGTAAAAAATAGAGCCATTCAAAAATGATTTAGATCTCATAAAGTACAATTAAAATTTCCGTTGGAACGATAGAATTTTGTATACATTAGTTGTACATAAAACTTGTTGATGCTGAATTCAGTTACACCGATCATTTAGATAGAGCAACTAAAGTTTTCAGACCAAAAATATTTCAGGTAAATCTCGCTGAAGAGTCGACTGAAAAAAATATTTTTGGACTGTTAAACAAATTTTAGGATAGAATTGCCTGAAATCTGTAGTATTCTAAAAGAAGAATTATTTTTAAGTAAATAGATAGATCGAAAATGTATATGCGTGTATGAGTGGTTAATTCGATCAATAGTTAATCGGATGAGATAAAATACAGTTATAATTCAGAAAAGCATAATCGAGTTTGTTGAAATATTGTAAAAATGAAGATCATTCTGCAGAAAAAAGATCATACGGTATTCATAAACTTTTTCTGTAATTATCATTTTTTCATAATAGCTGAAAATCCTTAGGCTTTTCTTCAACTCGGGAAAACACTTATCGAGGGTGACATCACTAGGTTAGTATGCATATTTTTGAGAAGTGCTATGTACACTACTTGCAGCACCCAATTCGGTCAGTAACAACATAGAAACTAACAACCAAGGGGTAAATTACTGTTGAGAAATCTCGTATACTTTCACGAGAATTCCCATTGTTCTTTCGGAAATCTTATAGAATTTCTACTATTCAAACATAAATCTCGTACACTTTTTCAGAAAGTGCTTTACCCCTCGCTGACAACATAGACTTATTAATCTATATTTACTTTTAATTTTCAGAAAAATATATCCCTGATAGTAATGACAAAACATTTTCAATGTGTATTTTTGATAAACAGAGTGGTATGAAAAACTTTTCCTCGGATCATTCCAGTTACTTAAACTAAAGTTAAATGTATTTTAACTTATTCTGCTTCAAAAATCACTTCGAATGATGTATGATATGCTCACAGTTTCATACTTCAAAAAAAGGTAGATTTTAGTACCAGCAGGTGGCTAATAACTACCTGGAAAACCTGGAAAGTTATTAAATTTAGAATAAAATTGTCTGTAAGACTTTTGTTCAATCTAGAATAAGAAATTAAGGCTTTTGAGGGGATATTAGTGATTGCAAATACCTACCTGGAAAAGGGTGATGTTCCTGGTCCAGCTAGTGGGTATTTTAATACAAAAATATATGTAGTGTAGCCAGATAAATTTTAGGAAAAATCAGAAGATATCCAACGTTTTGTGCAAACGGGGGTCACTTTGACTCCCCGAGTCTTGATAGGGTAAGGGGGGGGGGCAAAATATTATTGATTCGGGTTAAGTGAATATTTTTGCAAGGAACAAATGTATAGAATTCGTAATATCTTTCTGTTTTTGTCTTTTAACAGACAAAACTTGTCACTAATAACTGATTCAGCCCTAAGCAACTTTCATGATTAGATTGCCTTACTTTTGAAAACATTTGTTGTGAGGGATAAGTAGAATTATGAATTGCACGCTTAATGAAAGCTCCAGAGCTATGACTGAAATCTACTGGAATTTGATGCAACTTGATCATGTATTTGGAACACGGAGTCGCTTGTTACTTGCTCGCGTGTATAAAAGCAAAATAAGATCAATGGTTTATCGATCGATAGCCTGTTGACGGAGATAAAGAATTAATGCTTATTCAGCAATATACGGTCGGTTTCGATTACAGAGTATGAAAATAAAAATATAGATAAGATACGCAGAAAAAAATCTCGTGGTACAAGTATGATTGTTAGTTCAGTTAAACGAGACACGTCAAAATTCGTAAAAACAAACTTGTTTTTTTTGACCTAAATATATAGGTATAGATGAAGGCGTCATAAATAATGAATAGCTATGAATTACGGCGGCGGTAAGGATTTTTTTTGCTGTCAATAGTCAATAAGATTATGCGTCGTCAACAACATTTTTAACGGTCAACAGAATCTGTTGACTATAAACGGCGAAAAACCATCGGCAGTGAATCTCTTTTTATGGAGCATCTTTTTGATTTATTCTAAAATCTAACATTTTATTGTCGGTTAATGTACATCAATACACCCACAATTTATTGAAATCTATTGATAAAAACGAAACAATACCAATTATCTTAACCAATTGAGAAAACAAGTCATAATAAATGTAACTCTGATAGAAGCAGTCGTAAATTTCAAGTCACGCGGTATTAACCGTGCACAAAAGTTTATCTCAAAACATGACGATGTCTTTATCATGATTAAATGTCGTTTCCGCGCCGTATGGTATAATAACCATTATATCATTTGTAGATATGATATCAAGGTAGAAAAAAACAAAATAAAAGTAAATAAAGGTAAATTTCATCACGTCCTTATTATTATTCAAGATATGAATGCGAATTTTGATCTGTTATAGTTTAATCTTTTATTCAGAATATTTTCAAGCTTTACAATTTTGTTAGAAATGATAGTAAGGATAATGAAATTCATAGTAAATTCATCGTTGAATTGAGATCTTCGAATGATGAGGGTTGGTAATTGTTAGACTTCGAAAGAATAGTTTGTTTGGGACGTGATAATAATATTTCAAGCACATAAATGTTATGCGGAAAAATATTTTTGTATTTGGATAGGCAATTAATGAAAATGAAGAAGAATTGCTAAGAATTGCTAATTTTCTGTTAGTCTTGTAAATATTTGATAATTACAAAGTAATCACTCTATGCTTGATTATATAACAGTGTTTGTACAACATTAAGCTGATTCGTCTTGTAAATATATCCCAAATATATCCCAGATACAATATATTGTATCTGGTCTTGGTCTTAATTGAGTCAGAGCTCGAGAATCTTACAACTTTCCGAGCCACAAAAAATCTTAGGTAAAAATCTGCCGAACTAGTTGACAGCAGAAATGTCATTTTTTCTCGTCATCTAGGAAGGTATGTCGAGAAAATGACAGGGCTGCCTAACCGATCCGCGGCTGTGCGGGTAAGATTATCGAGGTCTTCTATTGGTGATCATAAGCTATTCCGTTCTTTTTCTACGTTTGTAAGGGATGGCTAATTCATTATTTTGATTTTTAAAATTACAACATCAAGACAATTATTGATTCATGTAGAAATTTTTGATTGTAACAAAACACAATTGCGTGACGTTTTAGAATGAACCAATATGCTTCCCTATGCTGTAATTTCTAAACAATCAAAACGCTGAATTAGACGTAACTTGGCGACAATTCATAATCTACCTGAAGAAAAAGAAAACTAAAAAGTCTAATAATAATTGAGTGATTGGTTGAAAAAATTGAGTTTTAAAAGAACCGTTTGCTAAAATATTTATTCTTCTTGATGCACTTCCGATTGTCTTGTAAATATTATAAAATTGTATATTGCACTGCTGATGGAATTCAAAAATACTTTAAATATCAATGCTTCCTTAAGATTTCTCTTTAATAACAGAGAATCTTGAGTGTTAGATTTAAAGCGCTTTGGTAAGTTATTTCTAATGATGT
Organism: Nanomia bijuga; assembly: GCA_032273505.1. NCBI lineage: Eukaryota > Metazoa > Cnidaria > Hydrozoa > Siphonophorae > Agalmatidae > Nanomia > Nanomia bijuga. Next base: position 3,698 of record JAUKPT010003440.1, on the reverse strand, counting down.
TAGTTGTTGACATAAATGTATCATTACTTGTTGAGCAATTACTAGTTTCTATACTATTGCATATCTGCAGGTCATGCTTAAAGTCGGGTATTTAAGATTGGCCTAAGAATTATCAAGATTTACTTAATTCTATTTTCTTATACTCTCTATATGGTACCTTGTATAATTTATTGCATTTTTGATCGGTCACTCAAAGCATATTTTAGAAGTGACCGAAGCAAGTGGTTGAATTCAAGGTACATATAACACCGCAAAAGCTCATTATAGCAAAACCGAACACTAGTGAAATTCGTGTTCGATTTAAGCAACAGAATTCGATTCTCAAAAAGATATACCTATGCATATTTATTTTTACAATATCAACCGAGACATGTTTAATCCTCGTATCAGTTTCCCCTCCATAGAAACGATACAAGGTTGCTAGACCTTTCTATGTGTCTGGTAACAACATGCTGGATCAGGGATTGACTCAAAAAATCGTCTTCTTTGAAAATATGATTGGTTAAAATTACATCTACAAAATTCTTAGTTGTTTATTTCAAACTATTACCGAAGCAATGAGCTTTCGACAAAACAACAAATCATGACATTTTCAATTCATACAATCACATCTTGATGATGTAATTTTCAACCAATCAAATGATAAAATTAGACGCGAAACCTATAACAAAACCACATCAATTCTGTTTATTCTCTACAAATGGTATTAAATCCATTCCAACATTAAATGGAGTTGAATACACAAAGTAAACATCGAATACCTCATAGTTGAATAGATTGCCCCACCTGTCAATGAGGCACGCAGCGGAAGTTGTCAACGTTTCTATAGCACTTTAATAGAAAAGAAGAAAACCGTGATGCTAAAATATGAAATTTTCTCATTTATTTTAATTCATTTATATAGTTACATATAGCTATTCCATTTTTTGTTTACTTTATTTCAAGTGTTTAATATAGTTACATAATTATTGCTATATTATATAACCTTCGAATTTAGGCAATTTTCCCAATATAGATTAATATAATAATACCAATGTGTTTTTTAGGTACTGCCTATTCGTCATTAATTGTGTCAGAATATATTCAAGATGGTAAGTTATTAAAGTTTTCACTTTGCACACACAGCACTCGTGAAAGCAGTCTGCGCGCTCTTGATTCTAGTACCTTCATTGGTTTGAAGTGATCGTCGCAAAATCTTTGTTTAATTTTTTACTTTTTGGTTCTAGGCATTCTCAGGAATGACAGAAAAAGAAATTGCAGGTAATAATTACTTTTCAATTTTTTATTGGCAATGTTAAGTTGCCATTTCTCTGAAATAAAAACGCATTACAAACAGCGAAATTGCTAAGAAAGCACTGGGAACTTCTTTTCCTTTTCCAGGGATTGTCAATTCCGCAAATTCTTCTTAATTCTGTTCTAGTTTCGTATTTCTCACTTAATCTTAATCTTATCCATGGAAATTAAAGTCTGTTCACAAATAGATTTTTATTTTCGCAAAAAAGCTTTGCATTTCACGGATTTTCTTAGTTTTTTTTTTGGCGCATAGAAGATATAGTTTACTTAGGTAGGTAAGGCGAGTAAAAAAATTTTGGAATAAAAGGGAGGAAGAAATAAAGAGTAAAATTTGCGAGTTAGAAAACCTATGACTTGTGCAGCCAAAAAAAATCAGCGTGCGTCTAAATTCAAGGCCTATCGATTCAGCATAAATTCATTACAACTTTTCATTATGTATTTGAAACAACGGGGCCAATACAAACCGATCTGCGCCAAAATTCTGAATCTTACACACGGGAGATTTACTCCCAAAATATTTATTGGCAATTGGTTGGTTAATTTTGGTTTTAATTTTTGATTAAGACAATGAGTTATATGTTTCCAACTTTATTATTTCTTATGTTTTCAATTTCGAAATGTTTTGTACTCCTTTTTTTGAAAAGAGGGACTCATATTCATATAAATTCTTTACAAATATGGATGTGTTTGATAGAATTATAAATTCTCATTGAATTGTGTCCATTATGTGTTATGTATCCCAATGCAAACATTCCTTATATCAGTTATAAGGTTAACAGTTATTAGCTTTTATAAGGCTTCTCATTCCTTTGTCACATTTGTTTGCCAATATTTTCATTGAGAGTAAATCTCCCGTGTGTAAGACTCGATATAATACAGTATAGATATTATATTATAGATGGTCTAGCATCACTTTAACATCATAACCATATCAAATTAAAAGACAAATGTGAATTTTTGTTCGTATACTCATCAAAAGTTCAATCAGCAAAAGTTCAACCAAAAAGTTTATTTGTTGTTTGTTGTTTGCTACTGCCACCGCCATCATTGTTTGGTATTCATTTTTCTATTCCGATTCCATATTATTCCGAAATTCTTTCAACTTTAATAAAAAAAAAACCTGAACCAATCATGTGATGACGTCACAAAAATGCTTTTGGATTTGAACGTTTTCTGGACCTCTCCTGACGTGATTCTAGATTGGGGAACTCTACCTCGGTGGAGTTGAAGTATTAGCACTTGGACAACGGTTACTTTGCTGTTTTTCCTGTTGTCTGTTTTTTCTTTTTCCTTTTAGGGGCCTCTAATCCTTGTTCCTGTTGGTTCATCTGTGCTGTTCTTGCAATTTCTGTGTTCCAGTTCCTGGTACCGTTGGTCGTGCATATCTGGCTTGGTCCTGCAGTGTCCTACCCCTAGCTTCACTTTCCTCTCCTGCCTTCTTGTGCCACTGTGTACTTCCCCCCTATTGCCCTCACTTCATTCCGCGCATTATGTCTGGTTCCACCCTTTTCTCTAGTTTCACCTGCCTTCACATTCTTCCATTTCTCTGGATTACCATAACGGGACCATCATGTCGATTATAGTGCTCCAAAACTTTCAAGAGCCATCTTGTAAATAAAAATACTTTAAGATCGATTTATTTTGCTCTTTTTTCTTCCATCATGTCATACGCCGCAATCAATTGGGGCCAAAACCAAAACAAATATGTTGATCGAATTTGTAGTCTTCAAGAAAAAGCGATAAGAGTTGTAAATTTTGCTTCTAACTTTGATTCACGAAATTTTCTCTATACGAAATATTGTATTCTTAAATCTAAAGATCAAATTAATATCAACAACTTCCTTTTAGCTAATGACTTCTTCTATAATAACTTTCCAAATTCATTTGATAATCTTTTCACTTTAGTTAATACCAATCATGATCATAACACACGAGCAGCTAAAAATCTTCATTATTGCCTGCCCAAAATTAGAACTATTTTTTTTTGAATAATCAGTACCACAAACCCTGTTCTCGGCTTTGATTTTTTTAACTCTCTCTCGCAGAGGGCTTTTTCAAATTTTACTTTTATTTCTATAAACTATTTATAAATAATTTCAAATAATGACGGAGTTTATTTTGCTTTTTCTGTTTTCTCCATCGGTCGTCCTCTCGGGGCTTTTATTAGCGGTTTCTAATCTTTTTTTCTCCGCACAGGGTCTATTTTGCATACATATAATCTTCGTCATTATTATTTTTGTTTTGTTTCTTATATTTTGTTTTATTCATATTAGTAATATATACAGCATAACATTTTCTTACTAGAGTTTTTTTAAATTCTATTTCTATTATGTCGTCAGCATATAAACATTTCTTTTTTTCTTTTAATTGTATATATACCTGACTTTTAAAACGTTGATTTTGCT
>JAUKPT010003439.1:0-12050 GCA_032273505.1 Nanomia bijuga | reverse complement strand
GATCCATTGACAGGTGAACAACTGTCGGGTGAGCAACTGACGAATGAGCAACTGACGGGTGAGCAACTGACGGGTGAGCAACTGTCGGTTGAGCAACTGATGTGTGAACAACTGACGGGTAAGCAACTGACGGGTGAGAACTTGACGGGTGATCGACTGAAAGGTGAGTAACTGTCGATCGAGCAACTGTCGGGTAAGCAACTGTCGGGTAAGCAACTGTCGGGTGTGTAACTGATGAGTGAGCAACTAATGAGTGAGCATATGACGGGTGAGCAACAGTCGGGCAAGCAACTGTCAGGTGAGTAAATGACGGATGGGCAACTGATGAGTGAACAACTGTCGGGTGAGCAACTGACGGGTGAGCAACTGACGGTTGACCGACTGGCAGGTGAGCAACTGTCAAGCGAGCAACTGTCGGTTGAGCAACTGAAGGATGAGCATCAAACGGTTGAGTAACTGATGAGTGGGCAACTTTCGGGTGATCAACTGTTGCGCGTGCAACTAATGAGTGAGCAACTGTCGGATGAGCATCTGACGGATGATCAACTGATTGGTGAGCAACTGACGGGGGAGCAACTGACGGAAAAGCAACTGACGGTTGAGCAACTGACGGTTGAGCAACTGACGATTGAGCAACTGTCGAGAGAGCAACTGTCGGTTGAGCAACTGACGGGTAAGCAACTGACGTGTGAGCAACTGACGTGTGAGCAACTGACGGTTGATCAACTGACGGGGGAGCAACTGACAGTTGACCGACTGACAGGTGAGCAACTGTCGGGTGAGCAACTGAAGGGTAAGCAAATGTCGGGTAAGCAACTGTCGGATGAGCATCTGACGGGTGAGCAACTGACGGGTGAGCATTTGACGGGTGAGCAACTGACGGGTGAGCAACTGACGGGTGAGCGACTGACGGGTGAGAAACTGTCTGGTGAGCAACTGACGGGTGAGCAACTGTCCGGTGAGCATCTGACGGGTGAGCAAATGTTGGGTAAGCAACTGTCGGATGAGCATCTGACGGGAGAGCAACTGACGGGTGAGCAACTGACAAGTGAGCAACTGACGGGTGAGCAACTGACGGGTAAACAACTGACGGTTGAGCAACTGACGGGTGAGCAACTGACGTGTGAGCAACTGACGGGTGATCGTCTGACAGGTGTGCAACTGTCGGGTAAGCAACTGACGGTTGAGCAACTGACGGGTGAGCAACTGACGGGTGAGCAACTGACAGATGAGCAACTGACAGATGAGCAACTGTCGGGTGAGCAACTGACGGCGCACCATTGGTACCAAATCATTATATCATTGTCACAGTTCAAAACAAAGATACTTTACATTTGAATCTAAACTTGGAGCAGAGGTTTTTTGATAAGTGTCCAAATTTAGGAATACTAACAACGTAAAAACCAAAATTTTTAAACAAAAAATTAGCGGACAAACCTTTATATGCTTTCCCTTTATACTTCTTCACTTTTTCTTTCACTAAAAAATAAAACCAGAATAAGAGTAATCTTTATGCAGAAGAAGCAAATGTTTAAAATGAAGTTAAAGTAAATCACTAAAAGATGTTGAAAAGATTACAGAGTGACATAATATTTCATTGGTTGTATTTTCAAAGTCTAATCCAGACCTGCTTAATCCGATTACCGATAAATCTGGCAAAAGATTTAAATCCTTAGACCGTTAATAATGGAATAATACACTTGGAAAAGTTAGACCGACAACAAAACGATTCCATATGTTGACAACTAGAAATAAGATGCTTCCTTATTGAAGACATGGACATTTAAGAGAAAAATCGATATAATGGACACTTTCCCGAGTTGTATTGATCATGAATGTTGTCGATTTTACTAGACCCAGACCATTCGTGTGTACATAAACAAAAACGATATTCCATCCACGATTTTAATCAACATGGACAAAGCCACAAAAAGATTCGAATAGATCACAGAATTGAGAAAGAAGTAGAAAATTAATGTTTATTTGTTTATCTGGTCGATTTTGAGGAAAAGTTGCTCTATTTGCGTCACACGGCACCATTTTTTAACCGATGCGGACCGATAGTAAGAATTGGCGCATCGCTTTCGGGTCACAGGATACCTTCAACATATTTTTAAAGAACAATAGAAAAGACCCGAGTTACCAGTCTATATTTTCGTCTTTAGTCTATGTTGAAGAGCACATCATAGTAACCAAGTAATGGACGTACTACGGGTTTATCGAAATTTGCCGTTACTCTTAGAAACCAGTTGTTTCTAATTTTATATTTTTTTGCGAGCATTACTTAATGATGTCTATTTAACTAAGGTTTACACTTTAAAAACCTTACTCTAGATCTGGCCCTGGTTGATACCTGTCTTTCACCAATTTAATCATAAACGAAAAGAAAATTTTATAATGTTAACCCAACCTTAGACCTACTAATTTCCAACCATAAATCTAGCTTTGAAACATCACTTACATTTTGTTGTCCAGTTTTTGGTTGAGAGAAATGTTTTTATCCTTACACAAAAAAGTATATTACAACTGAATTGTTGTAGAATTTACTAGAAAATTAACAGTCGCAGTAAAATATTCAGTGAATACTTTCCTTTCAATAATCGAACTATAAGACAACTTCAACTTAAAGAAAAGGATCTACAAATTTCCAACTATAAATCTAGCTTTGCCACATCACTCACATTTCGTTGTCCAGTTTATGGTTAAGAAAAATATCATTCCTCTCCCTTCACAACGTAAAATGAAAAACAACTTTTTATGTGATGTGGTTCCTTAATTTATTGTTAGTGGTTGTCAAGATGTCAGTGTTCTTCACACCTAACCTGATTGGAAAACAATAATGGCGCAGTGTTCTTCATAGATGATTTATTACCAAGAAATCCGAGTGACAGATAGATTTCACAAGAAAGACGTTTATAATACTTTCCTGAAATGAATGTGTTAATTTAGGGATCATCTCAAAAAGGTTTTCATTTTTTATAACAGAAAATATCTGTTAAGGGGGTGGGGGAGTCAAGCGAATCTGTTAAGCATACCCAACCTTACTTGTGGAAAGTATGTGCGTTTGTCTGTATCTAAATAACAACAAAAATACTACGAGAAAAAAATCTAGAAATCTCTACAGTAAGTTTATTATCTGTCAAAGCAGTGACGATCTGATCTAGAATTGGAATATTGTGTGCGACTAAATGATCAAAGCCTTTTCTTTGTTATTTTCTTAGCTAAAACAGTATTATGTGTTCTTTAGTAAGCACATTTTAGTTTATCCATATCCAACGAATATTTGACTAAAACTTTTTCTTTAATCCTCATTTAAAATAATCACCATTTCCAGCCTTGTCAGTATTCAAAGTAGTAGTCATAATAAACCCACCAGATTCTTTAACGTTACATTTCCCAACATTTATGGTAATCTATTACAGGGAGCATTACATTTGAATACTGATAACTAATTCACGGCCATCTTTCTAACAGGTCGATACTAGTAAATATGGTTGGGCTTGTCGCCATATTATGGCTGATATAGCTGATTAATTGGTTGAAGACTAGTTAATGAAGAAGCGTTTTTATCATTTAAGATTTTAACAAAACATCAAATTGTGACATTTTGAATTAAGCCAATTGGCTTCCCGATGATGTTATTTCTAACCAATCAAACAGTTAATTACTTAATGAATATGTTACTTGCATCACCTGGTTGATGTTTGATTTATATATGAAATCAAAACTTGTTAGTGTTATGCATACATCGTTTATCTGATTGAGAATAAATTTCTTTTTAGTTTACCTTGCATGATCAACAATTTTGAATTCTTGGCCTCTTTATTCAAAGCATCCTTCAAACTGATGTAAGCTACACTGTTTAAGCCATTGTATTTGATTCCAAATTAAGTCGTTAAAATGTCGTTAACGACATAATTTAGTTTATTTTTTATTCACCTAGAATGATTCGTGAAGGCTTCCTCTTTAATCAAAATGTTTTGAAACAATATCTTATGAATTACTCTACTTACGAAATAACTTGAATACTAACATTGAATTTATAATTTATGATATATAATAGTCCCATTTCAAATGAACTGGCAAAAATATAATTTTTGAAAATAATTTTGTGACGTAAATACATATTTTCTTAACCACTATGCATTCAAAAAGACAAGAATTTGATTCTTTTTTCAAATCTCCCCCGCAATGATGGACAAATTTAAATACTAGCCTGATTTGCATAAGATAACATTTTATGCCTGGTCAAAAATCCAACTTGCATATTCTTCAAAAACATTAAAAAATCTCTTTACATTTGGAATTATCGCTAAATTTCAATTATTTTCGCCGTTTAATTGGTTAGAAATTACAGCATCACGAAGCTTATTGGTTCAATTTAAAATGTCACAATTTGACGTTTTGTTAAAATCAAAAATGATAAAAATGCTTCTATATGAACCAATTAATTATATTAATGATGTAATCTTTAACTAATCCATCGGCTAGATTAGCCGATGCATGAAAAAATCTCTTGTCTTTCCCAGACAATATTTTTTGTCTTTTTTACTTTCTTTCCGTTTTCAGGTTTTTCCATTTTGACAAGTTAGAAAAAAACAAATATTAGTTAAAAATTGAATGAGTGTTAATTTTTTTACTGTTGTGTTGGCGATAGTACAAAACAAGTAAAAAAAATGACAAACACGCGTTTTTGTCTAAAATGACCTTTACATTAGAAAAAAGAAGAATCATTTAATTATTTATCAAACCAAAAAAATATAACTGAAGGACGAACAAATATTGAAATGGACAGTCGCAAACACATACACCCTTACCCCCTCATTGTTTGTCGCTCTTCCAAATACAATCAAATATTAATCAAATATGGCTTCAGTTCTTCTTTGGTTACAAAATGACAAAAATCTGCTTTCGCCTTACCCTGTCATCATTCTCTGCGGACTACTAGAACTGATGGACGTTCAACTCGACCAAATAAAATTTGCTAACTTCTTCGTGGTTTCTTTCATCCTTCATTGTTTTTTTAGAGTAAGAAATACACGCAGAACAAAAAAGAAGAAGTTAGCAAATTGTTTTCGTTAGTACATTCCCTAGAATCTTTAAGTCCATACTGTAATTAGTATACCAGATATTTGATTAAAACAGAAAAATTGGTCAAAAACTTCCGTTCACCGAATCACCTACATCAATCTCTCTCTTTTTTACATTATATAATGAACAGTTGTGGACAGTCTCTCATACACTACCCTCGCATATCATTTCCCCTTACTACTTGTTGTTACAACTCGAAACGATTTTACCGAGAAATTTTTTATATAATTACATAGGTAGACAAAAAAGGAAGGATATGAGAGATAAATGCTTCCTCTTCTATTCATGTTGTTTTGAAAAGTACGTTTCATTCCAAATAGGGTTCATTGAGTCATCAGTATCAATCATTCACCTATTAGTAGCATGTTCGTCATCTTTCTACCATACGAGGTATGGTATGCACTTGCGATGGAACAGTCGTAAATAGCATAGCCTTTCTATGGACTATAGCTTGTGTTTCGTCAGCTACCAACTTACTACCCATATTCCCTCAAATGACATGGGACGACACGATGGACTTACAGCTTATCATATTTTAGAATCACTCCTTAATTGATGTTACCTAGCCTTCAATATTTCAGAGTATGGAACTATCGCTAAATTGAAATATTGAAATTGTTGGCACGACTGGGTATTGAACTCAGATCGCATGGTATCTAGTATTGATAGATGTGACCCTTAACTGATCGATCATTTATACGCATTTTTCTTTTCAGTTGCAGACCTGCCAGTAAGAAATTCGTACTTGATCGGTTACACGATTGCACAGGGCCGGTACGATAGACTTTGTGTTAGCTTTTTCTGCAAACCTATTGTTATCTGATCGGTTCTGTCATGACATTTCATCATCTTCTTTTTTTAAAGCAAAATTTATGTTTCCTTCTAACACAATTATAACATGGGTATGATACGGCATTGCGCACACTTTTTAAATTGAAATTATGTGCCTTGCTTGGCAATCACGCTAAATAATTTTTCGCGATCGCTGTGTGACCGCGATCAACTCGATCGCGCTACACTGAGAGGCCTGCTTGAGTTAACTCAAAATATTTGTTGTCTCATCTAACATTTAATGAACAATAACATCATGACAAATTGTCATAAAGTCGATTTTTCAATACCAGAGTGTGTCATATCTCTCATATCATATCTTTCAATCATCCATAACTTTGATGGATTTATAGGTCATTAGTTATTCTTTTTCTTTTTCCTTGATTTTCTTCTTTGACTTTTTTAACTCATATTTCGAAAAATTGTAAAATGTAGAAAATAAACGACCAGTTTCATAATGATGAAATTTTCACCCCGAGGGGCAAAACACTCACCAGAAGTCTCGTACGCTATCACAGAACATTTTTCCACTTAGATTTAAAGAAATCCTATTTATTTTCGAGAAAGCTTGTACGCCTTTTTTATGAGTGATTGACACCTCGTTTCAACCAATCAACCAATCAAATCTATCGTTAATTTTGAGATAATCAATAATCCATATATATTTAACATACAGCACGTAACATAATGCGTTTATTACTCAGCAAACAAAACGAAAATGCACCAATAGAGAATATGCATACATCTTATGACCAGTTAGTCTCTTTGTAGCACCCAGTCTCCTTACGCAGACTTTAAGGAGGAAAGTTGTTTACCACTGACGTCAAAAGAAAACCCGAATAGAACCTTCTATTGACGAATAATCAATGTAAGAACATCCTTTATTAGAAAAAGTTTCATCGGTAGTGACTGGAAATTTAGCAATGACATAAAAATCAAACCAAATTTTCAATTGATGTTTTTTTACAGACTTCCGCTAAAATTATGGTTAAGCCCACGTATTTTTTGAACACGTTATCTTGCTGTTGTATTGTTAGGGTTGTCTTTATTGAATAAGTAGCAAATTGTATTGTGCAGTCCTTACATATGACAATCTCACATTATCTTTTCAAATGTAACCTCGTTTTATCGTGCCTACGTTTGACTTTCTTCTAGAATTTAATCTCAAGATCACGTTATTTTCACTTCTTCCAAGTTAGGGGCCATCTCAGAATAAATGTCTGTTAAGCGTTATCTTAGGCCAACCAAAATTGAATATCGGTTTAGCGTCAAATAGGCAAATAGCATGTTTAGCAGATTGAAGAACTTCAAAAGTCTAACCTTTGAGCGAGGAGGCCAATATCATTTTCAAGGTCTTTAGAGGGTTTGTCGAATTCCTCTTGTTGAAAGGAATAAAAATAAATTTTAGGACAAAACAGTTATAGTTATTTCGATAACAAATTATAATGCACGAAAATGAAAAAACCTTGATAACTGCGGTAAATGCGCACTTTTTTATACATTACGGGAAGTTCATAATGCTCATATAATCACATTATATCTGGCCTTAATCACTATTATTTCTTACATTTTAAAACACATATCCTCATAGAAATTGACCTACCTGATACCTCGAAGCAATAACATTACTTATAATTAACCAATCTATGGTTTACTAAATTTTAGAAATTATGGTATTTGTGCCACAGTTAAGAAGGTTAAGAGTAGTTCTATGATGCCTTGTACGTTAACTAAACAAATTTAGCCTTAAGATTTGCTAAAACACATTTGATATTTAGCCATTGCTTCTAATAACTTTAATATCCATATAAAACACAAACCCATAACGATCGACTAACCTGACGCCTCAAAACAATACCATTACGAAGCAATACCTCGAAGCAATCCCATTACATCTAATAAACCATTATGTGGTTCACCTTCCTTGTTTATCAAAACGATTGAGAAGTCAACGTAGCAGTCCCTTATCTCCCTAACATCTCATTATCTCAACATTATACAATTATTTCTTAAACTGTCTCCTTCATGTCTGACCAACTTTGCAAATCGATCTTTGTTGCAATAAAAGCCCACTGACGGTTTGACACTGACACTTTTGACAGCTCTTATATAAATTGATGAAATAACGGTCAGGGGGTAAAAGATCAATCTATTCAAAAAAAAATGACAAAATGACATCTGTATACGTGTGTGAATTTTCCTTGACAAAGAATTGGTACATAAGAATACGATAGAAATACAGTTCAGATTAATTGCAACGTGGGCAGTTGCAATCTTTAATCCATGGAAATAATATGACCGATGATTTCACACACTCTTTACAAACGAGGCTATAATGGAAATATTTGAAAACTCGAATATCAAGACAAACTAAAAATTTACAACTAAAAATCCTTTCATCTGCTTTTACTCACGGAGAAAAGTACATCAATTCCTAAACACGTAAGACCCTAATTTAGGCAAATTTAGTCCGGATATCTGACCATGTCCTTTCAAAAGTATAAACCTTCAAATAGTGCCCTTTTTGAGACAAAACGTGCCTTTGTTCATGAAAAACGGACACCGTCCTAATTTTTCAGATTAGGGAACCTGTTACAAATCAAAGATCTTTCAAACAAAATACCTATACAAGCTTACCAAAAGTTATAATATCAAGCCTATATCAAAGGTATTAAATTTATGAATTATCAAATACTTATCTTACCATTTTAACATCTCCATATATCTACCACATCCCCATGTACTAAACTTCTAGCATAACAGAATGTAAAACCTTATAAAAATATGCCCTCCTCGAATACAAGCGCAAACAACCTTCAAAATTGCCTTTAACACTTATAATCTCAAGCTTATAATCAAAATGCTAAGGTATTTATCTTACTATTTTGACATCCCCAGCACTTATCTTCGAAGTTCCCGTCATAGAGTTATACATCAACATAACTTAAAAGATCAACATCAATTCTCCAATAACAACTGTTATCCCCGCCCATACCATCATACCATATTTTAAGCGCTTATCTCCCCCACCCAAGAAACCCAACATAGCTCCACCTATCTTGTCTTTGATTGTCTATGAGTTATGTGCACAGTAGCTGTGTGTTTGGTTGGAAATTACATCATCGTAAAACTCGGTTGGTTTTCTTATGAACTATTTCATGAATTTTGGGTTTGACATTTAATCAAAAAATGACACTTTTGAAGTAACCAATCAGAATCTTCCATGATGCAATTTCCAACAAATCAAAAGGCAAATGTACGCATAATTTCAACCCCCCTACAAATGAATATCACTGTTACAAAACTCAAACCTTTTCTTCTAACTTGCTTTTGTATGTATACACCAGGGGCCAAATAAGACCAGGGGGACTGAGAAATTTCCCAGCTGGAATTCTAGATTTCACCTAAATTAACCTAAATTCCCCGTATGAATATATAATGAGAATGTAATTTAATATTATATTTATCGTATTTAATGCATTATTCCCGGTTGTAAATCTGATTCCCTGACCAAGAAGATTTACAGTTGAACCCCTGGTACGCATCATAATCACATCTTGGTGTTGCGCATGACGTTTGTGAAGCTTATCTCCGATCTCAACATTATACAATTATTTCTTTACCTGTCTCCTGTAGTGTCTCACCAAAACGCGACGTGCAAAAGTCGTTACAATAAACACAGAAACCATGAGCGACAAAAATCTTACATAAATTAATTTTGAAGCCTGTCTCCACCATAAGGAAAGCTGTTCATATTTGTACAACACCCAATCAGGAAAACAAAAATAAACCCCATTTAGATTAACACTCCCTTGCGAATAATCAATTTTTTTTTAATTTAGCACGTAGAAACCAATTGTGCAAGAATTATGAGTTGAGCGCTGGTATAACTTACCTGGTTTTCATATGTTTATTAATTATTACTACTAATAGAGACTCGTTTTTAATGAGAAACCACGACACATCCAATATATAGATCTCTTTTGAAAAGAATGCAATTTCATATTAACACAAAGGTACATTGAAAAGACGAGTACTCCACTCCCATACATTACATGCCAAGTAAAACATTTTTAATTAAAATCCTAACAAGATAATTTCTGATAGCCAAAAAAATGACAATATAGTTTGACAGCCGCCATATACAATACGTTGTCTTTGTTAACCAAATATGTTGCTCATGGTAACACGGGCTTTATCTTTTAATGTTTGGGTTTCAATCAGAGACACTAATTGGCCGTTGTAGAGTCAAGATTATGTCTATAGTGGTGTGAGCATATTGACGGATAAGTTTTTGGTTCTGTAAGTCTGGAAATTAGACCGGCCGTATTTTGAGGTTTGTGCCACCGGAGAGGGCCATTAGTGCCACTGCGATTTTTGTGTTCTTTTTTGGTCGATATTAAAAGAAAAATCTTGGTTAACGGGCTTGTTCCGGGGATAAAAGTAACTTTCGGCCATTATTAGCTTTAATTAGCATAATTTTGGAACAACTCAATAAAAAGTGAATTTTCAAAATGATTAATTATAAAAATTATTCAGATACCTTATCGACTCTTATATCGCCGGCACTTGCTTAACTCCACAATTGGGTAAAATAAATTAAGGTTAACGGGAAGACATGTACATAAGAAGTATTATATCTAACAGTATTTTGTTAAAGTCAAGTAATACAGGTAGATAAGTATGGAAAAGAGTCACGTGGCATTCGTTTATCTCTTGGCGAGATGGGCTGCTGCTGAACCATTTGCATGTACTAGGATATATTGGAGTATGCTGTAGGATTGGGTGCGATCACAAAGATAATGGTGACTGATGCATGTTTTTAAAGATTATTATGACTTAACTTCATTTTGACAAGTCACGAAATGGTTATCACGTGCATGGGGTTATAAATACGACGGTTGGCTTTATAAAGTGTATGCATATATGGCTGTGACATGGTAGTAAAGTGATAATCTTTTATTCGGTAAAATGCTTAACAGACATTTTTGTTAAAAAATATAACCAACAACTTTCTCGAACATTGCTGCTTTGCAGGAAGAAAAATTTGCATGTACAAGTATGAATATTGGTTTAATGTGAGAGATTATTGGAAGTACTGATCGTGAAGAAAAGATAATATAATCTAGGACTGATAAAAATGACAAATGGTAAATTAACAGTGTTAAGGGTGAGGCCTTGATAAGGATGGTTTAACGATGTAACACGATTTTTTGGGTTTAAATGGATATAGTCGAACCTCTATAACTCGAGCAGGTAGGGGACCGAAGAAATGTGTTTGAGTTATAGAGACCTCGAGTTATAGGAATTTGGCCATATGACAACCCCTTTCCTAAAATGCATTTTCTGTGTGAATAGAGATTGTCAGACTATAAAATACAAATTTAAATAAAAATCTATCAAAGGTATAAAAAAAACATGACAAATAATGAAAATTGCAACAAAGGTGTGGAAATTTAAAAAAAACTTTCGCTCTTCTTGGAATCATTTCGAGTTATAGAGGTTAATTTCTCCATAAGAATGACGAAATGTGCTCAAGTTACGGAAAGTTTAAGTTATGTGAGTTCGAGTTAAGTCACAAGGAAGTACATAAAAATTCTGAAGGGACCGACCAATATTGTTCGAGTTGTAGAAAGCTCGAGTTCGGAAGTTCGGGTTTTGGAGGTTCGAATGCATTTCTAGCAAGAGCAGTTGTTTAGCTTGAATGACAAACTTTTCGGCCTAATTTCAGCACATATTATTTGAACTCTGTTTGAAATAATAAGACGTTGTATGAAGTATGGATGTTATTCTTGTATATAATTTTTTGTAGTTAAGACATATATAGTTTATTTTGTGTTTTTTGGTGATTTTTAATTTTTGATCAATTTTATCCAAGGAAGGATATGTAATGATGTAATTTCATGGGATTTCATAGTGTTCTCAGCAAAACGCTGATATCAGCAGAAAAAATGCTTGGTAAGCAGAATTTAAGGTTGAAAATTATAGTTATATAGTTAATCTATATGTATGCATAGTCTCATCATCAGGGGGTTGTTGGTTCGTGATATAGCAGCATTTAAGCTAAAAATCCGATACACACACACACACACACACACACACACACACACACACACACACACACACAC